>JANJGN010001255.1:0-166828 GCA_026770705.1 Isurus oxyrinchus | reverse complement strand
TGAATTTGTTGGTGTTTTTCAATGTTGAAGTTGTTGTTGAAGTTGTTGGTGTTTTTCAATGTTGAGGTTGTTGTTGTTTTTCAATGTTGAGGTTGTTGTTGTATTTGTTGGTGGTTTTCAATGTTGAGGTTGTTGTTGTTTTTCAATGTTGAGGTTGATGTTGAATTTGTTGGCGTTTTTCAATGTTGAGGTTGTTGTTGACTTTGTTGGTGTTTTTCAATGTTGAGGTTGTTGTTGTTTTTCAATATTGAGGTTGTTGTTGAATTTGTTTGTGTTTTTCAATGTTGAGGTTGGTGTTGAATTTGTTGGTATTTTTCAATGTTGAGCTTGTTGGTGTTTTTCAATGTTGAGGTTGTTGTTGAATTTGTTGGTGTTTTTCAATGTTGAGGTTGTTGTTGAATTTGTTGGTCTTTTTCAATGTTGAGGTTGTTGTTGTTTTTCAATGTTGAGGTTGTTGCTGTATGTGTTGGTGTTTTTCAATGTTGAATTTGTTGTAGTTTTTCAATGTTGAGGTTGTTGTTGAATTTGTTGGTGTTTTTCAATGTTGAAGTTGTTGTTGAATTTGTTGGTGTTTTTCAATGTTGAGCTTGTTTTTGAATTTGTTGCTGTTTTTCAAGGTCGAGGTTGTTGTTGAATTTGTTGGTGTTTTTCAATGTTGAAGTTGTTGTTGAATTTGTTGGTGTTTTTCAATGTTGAGGTTGTTGTTGAATTTGTTGGTGTTTTTCAATGCTGAGGTTGTTGTAGTTTTTCAATGTTGAGGTTGTTGTTGAATGTGTTGATGTTTTTCAATGTTGAGGTTGTTGTTGTTTTTCAATTTTGAGGTTGTTGCTGAATTTGTTGGTGTTTTTCAATGTTGAGGTTGTTGTTGAATTTGTTGGTGTTTTTAAATGTTGAGGTTGTTGTTGTTTTTCAATGTTGAGGTTGTTGTTGAATTTGTTGGTGTTTTTCAACGTTGAGGTTGTTGTTGAATTTGTTGGTGTTTTTCATTGTTGAGGTTGTTGTTGAATTTGTTGGTGTTTTTCAATGTTGAGGTTGTTGTTGCTTTTCAATGTTGAGGTTGTTGTTGAATTTGTTGGTGTTTTTCAATGTTGAGGTTGTTGTTGTTTTTCAATGTTGAGCTTGTTGTTGAATTTGTTGGTGTTTTTCAATGTTGAGGTTTTTGTTTTTCAATGTTGTGGTTGCTGTTGAATTTGTTGGTGTTTTTCAGTGTTGAGGTTGTTGTTGTTTTTCAATGTTGAGGTTGTTGTTGAATTTGTTGGTGTTTTTCAACGTTGAGGTTGTTGTTGAATTTGTTCGTGTTTTTCAATGCTCAGGTTGTTGTTGTTTTTCAATGTTGAGGTTGTTGTTGAATTTGTTGGTGTTTTTCAATGCTGAGGTTGGTGTAGTTTTTCAATGTTGAGGTTGTTGTTGAATGTGTTGATGTTTTTCAATGTTGAGGTTGTTGTTGTTTTTCAATGTTGAGGTTGTTGCTGAATTTGTTGGTGTTTTTCAATGTTGAGGTTGTTGCTGAATTTGTTGGTGTTTTTAAATGTTGAGGTTGTTGTTGTTTTTCAATGTTGAGGTTGTTGTTGAATTTGTTGGTGTTTTTCAACGTTGAGGTTGTTGTTGAATTTGTTCGTGTTTTTCAATGCTGAGGTTGTTGTTGTTTTTCAATGTTGGGGTTGTTGTTGAATTTGTTGGTGTTTTTCAATGTTGAGGTTGTTGTAGTTTTCCAATGTTGAGGTTGTTGTTGAATTTGTTGATGTTTTTCAATGTCGAGGTTGTTGTTGAATTTGTTGGTGTTTTTCAATGTTGAAGTTGTTGTTGAATTTGTTGGTGTTTTTCATTGTTGAGGTTGTTGTTGAATTTGTTGGTGTTTTTCAATGTTGAGGTTGTTGTTGAATTTGTTGGTGTTTTTAAAAATTGAGGTTGTTGTTGTTTTTCAATGTTGAGGTTGTTGTTGAATTTGTTGGTGTTTTTCAACGTTGAGGTTGTTGTTGAATTTGTTGGTGTTTTTCATTGTTGAGGTTGTTGTTGAATTTGTTCGTGTTTTTCAATGTTGAGGTTGTTGTTGCTTTTCAATGTTGAGGTTGTTGTTGAATTTGTTGGTGTTTTTCAATGTTGAGGTTGTTGTTGTTTTTCAATGTTGAGCTTGTTGTTGAATTTGTTGGTGTTTTTCAATGTTGAGGTTGTTGTTTTTCAATGTTGTGGTTGTTGTTGAATTTGTTGGTGTTTTTCAATGTTGAGGTTGTTGTTGTTTTTCAATGTTGAGGTTGTTGTTGAATTTGTTGGTGTTTTTCAACGTTGAGGTTGTTGTTGAATTTGTTCGTGTTTTTCAATGCTCAGGTTGTTGTTGTTTTTCAATGTTGAGGTTGTTGTTGAATTTGTTGGTGTTTTTCAATGCTGAGGTTGTTGTAGTTTTTCAATGTTGAGGTTGTTGTTGAATGTGTTGATGTTTTTCAATGTTAAGGTTGTTGTTGTTTTTCAATGTTGAGGTTATTGCTGAATTTGTTGGTGTTTTTCAATGTTGAGGTTGTTGCTGAATTTGTTGGTGTTTTTAAATGTTGAGGTTGTTGTTGTTTCTCAATGTTGAGGTTGTTGTTGAATTTGTTGGTGTTTTTCAACGTTGAGGTTGTTGTTGAATTTGTTCGTGTTTTTCAATGCTGAGGTTGTTGTTGTTTTTCAATGTTGGGGTTGTTGTTGAATTTGTTGGTGTTTTTCAATGTTGAGGTTGTTGTAGTTTTCCAATGTTGAGGTTGTTGTTGAATTTGTTGATGTTTTTCAATGTCGAGGTTGTTGTTGAATTTGTTGGTGTTTTTCAATGTTGAAGTTGTTTTTGAATTTGTTGGTGTTTTTCATTGTTGAGGTTGTTGTTGAATTTGTTGGTGTTTTTCAATGTTGAGGTTGTTGTTGCTTTTCAATGTTGAGGTTGTTGTTGAATTTGTTGGTGTTTTTCAATGTTGAAGTTGTTGAAGTTGTTGGTGTTTTTCAATGTTGAGGTTGTTGTTGTTTTTCAATGTTGAGGTTGTTGTTGAATTTGTTGGTGTTTTTCAATGTTGAGGTTGTTGTTGTTTTTCAATGTTGAGGTTGTTGTTGAATTTGTTGGTGTTTTTCGACGTTGAGGTTGTTGTTGAATTTGGTCGTGTTTTTCAATGCTCAGGTTGTTGTTGTTTTCCAATGTTGACGTTGTTGTTGAAGTTGTTGGTGTTTTTCAATGTTGAGGTTGGTGTTCTTTTTCAATGTTGAGGTTTTTGTTGAATTTGTTGGTGTTTTTCAATGTTGAAGTTGTTGTTGAATTTGTTGGTGTTTTTCAATGTTGAAGTTGTTGTTGAATTTGTTGGTGTTTTTCAATGTTGAGGTTGTTGTTGTTTTTCAATGTTGAGGTTGTTGTTGAATTTGTTGGTGTTTTTCAATGTTGAGGTTGTTGTTGTTTTTCAATGTTGAGGTTGTTGTTGAATTTGTTTGTGTTTTTCAATGTTGAGGTTGTTGTTGAATTTGTTGGTCTTTTTCACTGTTGAGGTTGTTGTTTTTTTTCAATGTTGAGGTTGTTGTTGTATGTGTTGGTGTTTTTCACTGTTGAGGTTGTTGTAGTTTTTCAATGTTGAGGTTGTTGTTGAATTTGTTGGTGCTTTTCAATGCCGAGGTTGTTGTTGAATTTGTTGGTGTTTTTCAATATTGAGCTTGTTGTTGAATTTGTTGGTGTTTTTCAATGCTGAGGTTGTTGTTGTTTTTCAATGTTGGGGTTGTTGTTGAATTTGTTGGTTTTTTTTCAATGTTGAGGTTGTTGTAGTTTTTCAATGTTGAGGTTGTTGTTGAATTTGTTGATGTTTTTCAATGTCGAGGTTGTTGTTGAATTTGTTGGTGTTTTTCAATGTTGAAGTTGTTGTTGAATTTGTTGGTGTTTTTCATTGTTGAGGTTGTTGTTGAATTTGTTGGTGTTTTTCAATGTTGAGGTTGTTGTTGTTTTTCAATGTTGAGGTTGTTGTTGTATTTGTTGGTGGTTTTCAATGTTGAGGTTTTTGTAGTTTTTCAATGTTGAGGTTGTTGTTGAATTTGTTGGTGTTTTTCAATGTCGAGGTTGTTGTTGAATTTGTTGGTGTTTTTCAATGTTGAAGTTGTTGTTGAATTTGTTGGTGTTTTTCAATGTTGAGGTTGTTGTTGAATTTGTTGGTGTTTTTCAATGTTGAGGTTGTTGTTGTCTTTAAATGTTGAGGTTGTTGTTGAATTTGTTGTTGTTTTTCAATTTTGAGGTTGTTGTTGTTTTTCAATGTTGAGGTTGTTGTTGAATTTGTTGGTGTTTTGCCATGTTGAGATTGTTGTTGCTTTTCAAAGTTGAGGTCGTTGTTAAATTTGTTGGTGTTTTTCAATGTTGAGGTTGTTGTTGAATTTGTTGGTGTTTTTAATTGTTGAGGTTGTTGTTGAATTTGTTGGTGTTTTTCAATGTTGAGGTTGTTGTTGCTTTTCAATGTTGAGTTTGTTGTTGAATTTGTTGGTGTTTTTCAATGTTGAGGTTGTTGTTGTTTTTCACTGTTGAGGTTGTTGTTGCTTTTCAATGTTGAGGTTGTTGTTGAATTTGTTGGTGTTTTTCAATGTTGAGGTTGTTGTTGTTTTTCAATGTTGAGGTTGTTGTTGAATTTGTTGGTTATTTTCAATTTCGAGGTTGTTGTTGAAATTGTAGGTGTTTTTCATTGTTGAGGTTGTTGTTGAATTTTTTGGTGTTTTTCAATGTTGAGGTTGTTGTTGTTTTTCAATGTTGAGGTTGTTGTTGAATTTGTTGTTGTTTTTCAATGTTGAGGTTGTTGTTGTTTTTCAATGTTGAGGTTGTTGATGAATTTGTTGGTGTTTTTCAATTTCGAGGTTGTTGTTGAATATGTTGGTGTTTTTCAATGTTCAAGTTGCTGTTGAATTTGTTGGTGTTTTTCAATGTTGAGGTTGTTGTTGTTTTTCAATGTTGAGGTTGTTGTTGAATTTGTTGGTGTTTTTCAATGTTGAGGTTGTTGTTGTTTTTCAATGTTGAGGTTGTTGTTGTTTTTCAATGTTGAGGTTGTTGTTGAATTTGTTGGTGTTTTTCAATGTTGAGGTTGTTGTTGTTTTTCAATGTTGAGGTTGTTGTTGTATTTGTTGGTGGTTTTCAATGTTGAGGTTTTTGTAGTTTTTCAATGTTGAGGTTGTTGTTGAATTTGTTGGTGTTTCTCAATGTCGAGTTTGTTGTTGAATTTGTTGGTGTTTTTCAATGTTGAAGTTGTTGTTGAAGTTGTTGGTGTTTTTCAATGTTGAGGTTGTTGTTGTTTTTCAATGTTGAGGTTGTTGTTGTATTTGTTGGTGGTTTTCAATGTTGAGGTTGTTGTTGTTTTTCAATGTTGAGGTTGATGTTGAATTTGTTGGCGTTTTTCAATGTTGAGGTTGTTGTTGACTTTGTTGGTGTTTTTCAATGTTGAGGTTGTTGTTGTTTTTCAATATTGAGGTTGTTGTTGAATTTGTTTGTGTTTTTCAATGTTGAGGTTGGTGTTGAATTTGTTGGTATTTTTCAATGTTGAGCTTGTTGGTGTTTTTCAATGTTGAGGTTGTTGTTGAATTTGTTGGTGTTTTTCAATGTTGAGGTTGTTGTTGAATTTGTTGGTCTTTTTCAATGTTGAGGTTGTTGTTGTTTTTCAATGTTGAGGTTGTTGCTGTATGTGTTGGTGTTTTTCAATGTTGAATTTGTTGTAGTTTTTCAATGTTGAGGTTGTTGTTGAATTTGTTGGTGTTTTTCAATGTTGAAGTTGTTGTTGAATTTGTTGGTGTTTTTCAATGTTGAGCTTGTTTTTGAATTTGTTGCTGTTTTTCAAGGTCGAGGTTGTTGTTGAATTTGTTGGTGTTTTTCAATGTTGAAGTTGTTGTTGAATTTGTTGGTGTTTTTCAATGTTGAGGTTGTTGTTGAATTTGTTGGTGTTTTTCAATGCTGAGGTTGTTGTAGTTTTTCAATGTTGAGGTTGTTGTTGAATGTGTTGATGTTTTTCAATGTTGAGGTTGTTGTTGTTTTTCAATTTTGAGGTTGTTGCTGAATTTGTTGGTGTTTTTCAATGTTGAGGTTGTTGTTGAATTTGTTGGTGTTTTTAAATGTTGAGGTTGTTGTTGTTTTTCAATGTTGAGGTTGTTGTTGAATTTGTTGGTGTTTTTCAACGTTGAGGTTGTTGTTGAATTTGTTGGTGTTTTTCATTGTTGAGGTTGTTGTTGAATTTGTTGGTGTTTTTCAATGTTGAGGTTGTTGTTGCTTTTCAATGTTGAGGTTGTTGTTGAATTTGTTGGTGTTTTTCAATGTTGAGGTTGTTGTTGTTTTTCAATGTTGAGCTTGTTGTTGAATTTGTTGGTGTTTTTCAATGTTGAGGTTTTTGTTTTTCAATGTTGTGGTTGCTGTTGAATTTGTTGGTGTTTTTCAGTGTTGAGGTTGTTGTTGTTTTTCAATGTTGAGGTTGTTGTTGAATTTGTTGGTGTTTTTCAACGTTGAGGTTGTTGTTGAATTTGTTCGTGTTTTTCAATGCTCAGGTTGTTGTTGTTTTTCAATGTTGAGGTTGTTGTTGAATTTGTTGGTGTTTTTCAATGCTGAGGTTGGTGTAGTTTTTCAATGTTGAGGTTGTTGTTGAATGTGTTGATGTTTTTCAATGTTGAGGTTGTTGTTGTTTTTCAATGTTGAGGTTGTTGCTGAATTTGTTGGTGTTTTTCAATGTTGAGGTTGTTGCTGAATTTGTTGGTGTTTTTAAATGTTGAGGTTGTTGTTGTTTTTCAATGTTGAGGTTGTTGTTGAATTTGTTGGTGTTTTTCAACGTTGAGGTTGTTGTTGAATTTGTTCGTGTTTTTCAATGCTGAGGTTGTTGTTGTTTTTCAATGTTGGGGTTGTTGTTGAATTTGTTGGTGTTTTTCAATGTTGAGGTTGTTGTAGTTTTCCAATGTTGAGGTTGTTGTTGAATTTGTTGATGTTTTTCAATGTCGAGGTTGTTGTTGAATTTGTTGGTGTTTTTCAATGTTGAAGTTGTTGTTGAATTTGTTGGTGTTTTTCATTGTTGAGGTTGTTGTTGAATTTGTTGGTGTTTTTCAATGTTGAGGTTGTTGTTGCTTTTCAATGTTGAGGTTGTTGTTGAATTTGTTGGTGTTTTTCAATGTTGAAGTTGTTGAAGTTGTTGGTGTTTTTCAATGTTGAGGTTGTTGTTGTTTTTCAATGTTGAGGTTGTTGTTGAATTTGTTGGTGTTTTTCAATGTTGAGGTTGTTGTTGTTTTTCAATGTTGAGGTTGTTGTTGAATTTGTTGGTGTTTTTCGACGTTGAGGTTGTTGTTGAATTTGTTCGTGTTTTTCAATGCTCAGGTTGTTGTTGTTTTTCAATGTTGAGGTTGTTGTTGAAGTTGTTGGTGTTTTTCAATGTTGAGGTTGTTGTAGTTTGTCAATGTTGAGGCTGTTGTTCTTTTTCAATGTTGAGGTTGTTGTTGAATTTGTTGGTGTTTTTCAATGTTGAAGTTGTTGTTGAATTTGTTGGTGTTTTTCAATGTTGAGGTTGTTGTTGTTTTTCAATGTTGAGGTTGTTTTTGAATTTGTTGGTGTTTTTCAATGTTGAGGTTGTTGTTGTTTTTCAATGTTGAGGTTGTTGTTGAATTTGTTGGTGTTTTTCAATGTTGAGGTTGTTGTTGAATTTGTTGGTCTTTTTCAATGTTGAGGTTGTTGTTTTTTTTCAATGTTGAGGTTGTTGTTGTATGTGTTGGTGTTTTTCACTGTTGAGGTTGTTGTAGTTTTTCAATGTTGAGGTTGTTGTTGAATTTGTTGGTGCTTTTCAATGTCGAGGTTGTTGTTGAATTTGTTGGTGTTTTTCAATATTGAAGTTGTTGTTGAATTAGTTGTTGTTTTTCAATGTTGAGCTTGTTGTTGAATTTGTTGGTGTTTTTCAATGTCGAGGTTGTTGTTGAATTTGTTGGTGTTTTTCAATGTTGAAGTTGTTGTTGAATTTGTTGGTGTTTTTCAATGTTGAGGTTGTTCTTGAATTTGTTGGTTTTTTTCAATGTTGAGGTTGTTGTTGTCTTTAAATGTTGAGGTTGTTGTTGAAAATGTTGGTGTTTTTCAATTTTGAGGTTATTGTTGTTTTTCAATGTTGAGGTTGTTGTTGAATTTGTTGGTGTTTTTCCATGTTGAGGTTGTTGTTGTTTTTCAAAGTTGAGGTTGTTGTTAAATTTGTTGGTGTTTTTCAATGTTATGGTTGTTGTTGAATTTGTTGGTGTTTTTCAATGTTGAAGTTGTTGTTGAATTTGTTGGTGTTTTTCAATGTTGAGGTTGTTGTTGTTTTTCAATGTTGAGGTTGTTGTTGAATTTGTTGGTGTTTTTCAATGTTGAGGTTGTAGTTGTTTTTCAATGTTGAGGTTGTTGTTGAATTTGTTGGTGTTTTTCAATTTCGATGTTGTTGTTGAATTTGTTGGTGTTCTTCAATGTTGAAGTTGTTGTTGAATTTGTTGGTGTTTTTCAATGTTGAGATTGTTGTTGTTTTTCAATGTTCAGGTTGTTGTTGAATTTGTAGGTGTTTTTCAATGTTGAGGTTGTTGTTGTTTTTCAATGCTGAGGTTGTTGTTGAATTTGTTGGTGTTTTTCAATGTCGAGGTTGTTGTTGAATTTGTTGGTGTTTTTCAATGTTGAGGTTGTTGTTGAATTTGTTGGTGTTTTACAATGTTGAGGTCGTTGTTGAATTTGTTGGTGTTTTTCAATGTCGAGGTTGTTGTTGAATTTGTTGGTTTTTTCAATGTTGAAGTTGTTGTTGAATTTGTTGGTGTTTTTCAATGTTGTGGTTGTTGTTGTTTTTCAATGTTGAGGTTGTTGTTGAATTTGTTGGTGTTTTTCAATTTAGAGGTTGTTGTTGTTTTTCAATGTTGAGGTTGATGTTTAATTTGTTGGTGTTTTTCAATGTTGAGGTTGTTGTTGTTTTTCAATATTGAGGTTGTTGTTGAATTTGTTTGTGTTTTTCAATGTTGAGGTTGGTGTTGAATTTGTTGGTATTTTTCAATGTTGAGGTTGTTGTTGTTTTTCAATGTTGAGGTTGTTTTTGAATTTGTTGGTGTTTTTCAATGTTGAGGTTGTTGTTGAATTTGTTGGTGTTTTTCAATGTTGAGGTTGTTGTTGAATTTGTTGGTCTTTTTCAATGTTGAGGTTGTTGTTGTTTTTCAATGTTGATGTTGTTGCTGTGTGTGTTGGTGTTTTTCAATGTTGAGGTTGTTGTAGTTTTTCAATGTTGAGGTTGTTGTTGAATTTGTTGGTGCTTTTCAATGTCGAGGTTGTTGTTGAATTTGTTGGTGTTTTTCAATGTTGAAGTTGTTGTTGAATTTGTTGGTGTTTTTCAATGTTGAGGTTGTTGTTGAATTTGTTGGTGTTTTTAAAAATTGAGGTTGTTGTTGTTTTTCAATGTTGAGGTTGTTGTTGAATTTGTTGGTGTTTTTCAACGTTGAGGTTGTTGTTGAATTTGTTGGTGTTTTTCATTGTTGAGGTTGTTGTTGAATTTGTTGGTGTTTTTCAATGTTGAGGTTGTTGTTGCTTTTCAATGTTGAGGTTGTTGTTGAATTTGTTGGTGTTTTTCAATGTTGAGGTTGTTGTTGTTTTTCAATGTTGAGCTTGTTGTTGAATTTGTTGGTGTTTTTCAATGTTGAGGTTGTTGTTTTTCAATGTTGTGGTTGTTGTTGAATTTGTTGGTGTTTTTCAATGTTGAGGTTGTTGTTGTTTTTCAATGTTGAGGTTGTTGTTGAATTTGTTGGTGTTTTTCAACGTTGAGGTTGTTGTTGAATTTGTTCGTGTTTTTCAATGCTCAGGTTGTTGTTGTTTTTCAATGTTGAGGTTGTTGTTGAATTTGTTGGTGTTTTTCAATGCTGAGGTTGTTGTAGTTTTTCAATGTTGAGGTTGTTGTTGAATGTGTTGATGTTTTTCAATGTTAAGGTTGTTGTTGTTTTTCAATGTTGAGGTTATTGCTGAATTTGTTGGTGTTTTTCAATGTTGAGGTTGTTGCTGAATTTGTTGGTGTTTTTAAATGTTGAGGTTGTTGTTGTTTCTCAATGTTGAGGTTGTTGTTGAATTTGTTGGTGTTTTTCAACGTTGAGGTTGTTGTTGAATTTGTTCGTGTTTTTCAATGCTGAGGTTGTTGTTGTTTTTCAATGTTGGGGTTGTTGTTGAATTTGTTGGTGTTTTTCAATGTTGAGGTTGTTGTAGTTTTCCAATGTTGAGGTTGTTGTTGAATTTGTTGATGTTTTTCAATGTCGAGGTTGTTGTTGAATTTGTTGGTGTTTTTCAATGTTGAAGTTGTTTTTGAATTTGTTGGTGTTTTTCATTGTTGAGGTTGTTGTTGAATTTGTTGGTGTTTTTCAATGTTGAGGTTGTTGTTGCTTTTCAATGTTGAGGTTGTTGTTGAATTTGTTGGTGTTTTTCAATGTTGAAGTTGTTGAAGTTGTTGGTGTTTTTCAATGTTGAGGTTGTTGTTGTTTTTCAATGTTGAGGTTGTTGTTGAATTTGTTGGTGTTTTTCAATGTTGAGGTTGTTGTTGTTTTTCAATGTTGAGGTTGTTGTTGAATTTGTTGGTGTTTTTCGACGTTGAGGTTGTTGTTGAATTTGGTCGTGTTTTTCAATGCTCAGGTTGTTGTTGTTTTCCAATGTTGACGTTGTTGTTGAAGTTGTTGGTGTTTTTCAATGTTGAGGTTGGTGTTCTTTTTCAATGTTGAGGTTTTTGTTGAATTTGTTGGTGTTTTTCAATGTTGAAGTTGTTGTTGAATTTGTTGGTGTTTTTCAATGTTGAAGTTGTTGTTGAATTTGTTGGTGTTTTTCAATGTTGAGGTTGTTGTTGTTTTTCAATGTTGAGGTTGTTGTTGAATTTGTTGGTGTTTTTCAATGTTGAGGTTGTTGTTGTTTTTCAATGTTGAGGTTGTTGTTGAATTTGTTTGTGATTTTCAATGTTGAGGTTGTTGTTGAATTTGTTGGTCTTTTTCACTGTTGAGGTTGTTGTTTTTTTTCAATGTTGAGGTTGTTGTTGTATGTGTTGGTGTTTTTCACTGTTGAGGTTGTTGTAGTTTTTCAATGTTGAGGTTGTTGTTGAATTTGTTGGTGCTTTTCAATGTCGAGGTTGTTGTTGAATTTGTTGGTGTTTTTCAATATTGAGCTTGTTGTTGAATTTGTTGGTGTTTTTCAATGTCGAGGTTGTTGTTGAATTTGTTGGTGTTTTTCAATGTTGAAGTTGTTGTTGAATTTGTTGGTGTTTTTGAATGTTGAGGTTGTTCTTGAATTTGTTGGTGTTTTTCAATGTTGAGGTTGTTGTCTTTAAATGTTGAGGTTGTTGTTGAAAATGTTGGTGTTTTTCAATTTTGAGGTTATTGTTGTTTTTCAATGTTGAGGTTGTTGTTGAATTTGTTGGTGTTTTTCCATGTTGAGGTTGTTGTTGTTTTTCAAAGTTGAGGTTGTTGTTAAATTTGTTGGTGTTTTTCAATGTTATGGTTGTTGTTGAATTTGTTGGTGTTTTTCAATGTTGAAGTTGTTGTTGAATTTGTTGGTGTTTTTCAATGTTGAGGTTGTTGTTGTTTTTCAATGTTGAGGTTGTTGTTGAATTTGTTGGTGTTTTTCAATGTTGAGGTTGTAGTTGTTTTTCAATGTTGAGGTTGTTGTTGAATTTGTTGGTGTTTTTCAATTTCGAGGTTGTTGTTGAATTTGTTGGTGTTCTTCAATGTTGAAGTTGTTGTTGAATTTGTTGGTGTTTTTCAATGTTCAGGTTGTTGTTGTTTTTCAATGTTCAGGTTGTTGTTGAATTTGTAGGTGTTTTTCAATGTTGAGGTTGTTGTTGTTTTTCAATGCTGAGGTTGTTGTTGAATTTGTTGGTGTTTTTCAATGTCGAGGTTGTTGTTGAATTTGTTGGTGTTTTTCAATGTTGAGGTTGTTGTTGAATTTGTTGGTGTTTTACAATGTTGAGGTCGTTGTTGAATTTGTTGGCGTTTTTAAATGTTGAGGTTGTTGTTGAATTTGTTGGTGTTTTTCAATGTTGAGGTTGTTGTTGAATTTGTTGGTGTTTTTCAATGTCGAGGTTGTTGTTGAATTTGTTGGTTTTTTCAATGTTGAAGTTGTTGTTGAATTTGTTGGTGTTTTTCAATGTTGTGGTTGTTGTTGTTTTTCAATGTTGAGGTTGTTGTTGAATTTGTTGGTGTTTTTCAATTTTGAGGTTGTTGTTGTTTTTCAATGTTGAGGTTGATGTTTAATTTGTTGGTGTTTATCAATGTTGAGGTTGTTGTTGAATTTGTTGGTGTTTTTCATTGTTGAGGTTGTTGTTGAATTTGTTGTTGTTTTTCAATGTTGAGGTTGTTGTTATTTTTCAATGTTGAGGTTGTTGTTGAATTTGTTGGCGTTTTTCAATGTTGAGGTTGTTGTTGACTTTGTTGGTGTTTTTCAATGTTGAGGTTGTTGTTGTTTTTCAATATTGAGGTTGTTGTTGAATTTGTTTGTGTTTTTCAATGTTGAGGTTGCTGTTGAATTTGTTGGTATTTTTCAATGTTGAGGTTGTTGTTGTTTTTCAATGTTGAGGTTGTTTTTGAATTTGTTGGTGTTTTTCAATGTTGAGGTTGTTGTTGAAATTGTTGGTGTTTTTCAATGTTGAGGTTGTTGTTGAATTTGTTGGTCTTTTTCAATGTTGAGGTTGTTGTTGTTTTTCAATGTTGAGGTTGTTGCTGTGTGTGTTGGTGTTTTTCAATGTTGAGGTTGTTGTAGTTTTTCAATGTTGAGGTTGTTGTTGAATTTGTTGGTGCTTTTCAATGTCGAGGTTGTTGTTGAATTTGTTGGTGTTTTTCAATGTTGAAGTTGTTGTTGAATTTGTTGGTGTTTTTCAATGTTGAGCTTGTTGTTGAATTTGTTGGTGTTTTTCAATGTCGAGGTTGTTGTTGAATTTGTTGGTGTTTTTCAATGTTGAAGTTGTTGTTGAATTTGTTGGTGTTTTTCAATGTTGAGGTTGTTGTTGAATTTGTTGGTGTTTTGCAATGTTGAGGTTGTTGTTGTCTTTAAATGTGGAGGTTGTTGTTGAATTTGTTGGTTTTTTTCAATGTTGAGGTTGTTGTTGTTTTTCAATATTGAGGTTGTTGTTGAATTTGTTTGTGTTTTTCAATGTTGAGGTTGGTGTTGAATTTGTTGGTATTTTTCAATGTTGAGGTTGTTGTTGTTTTTCAATGTTGAGGTTGTTTTTGAATTTGTTGGTGTTTTTCAATGTTGAGGTTGTTGTTGAATTTGTTGGTGTTTTTCAATGTTGAGGTTGTTGTTGAATTTGTTGGTCTTTTTCAATGTTGAGGTTGTTGTTGTTTTTCAATGTTGATGTTGTTGCTGTGTGTGTTGGTGTTTTTCAATGTTGAGGTTGTTGTAGTTTTTCAATGTTGAGGTTGTTGTTGAATTTGTTGGTGCTTTTCAATGTCGAGGTTGTTGTTGAATTTGTTGGTGTTTTTCAATGTTGAAGTTGTTGTTGAATTTGTTGGTGTTTTTCAATGTTGAGGTTGTTGTTGAATTTGTTGGTGTTTATAAAATTGAGGTTGTTGTTGTTTTTCAATGTTGAGGTTGTTGTTGAATTTGTTGGTGTTTTTCAACGTTGAGGTTGTTGTTGAATTTGTTGGTGTTTTTCATTGTTGAGGTTGTTGTTGAATTTGTTGGTGTTTTTCAATGTTGAGGTTGTTGTTGCTTTTCAATGTTGAGGTTGTTGTTGAATTTGTTGGTGTTTTTCAATGTTGAGGTTGTTGTTGTTTTTCAATGTTGAGCTTGTTGTTGAATTTGTTGGTGTTTTTCAATGTTGAGGTTGTTGTTTTTCAATGTTGTGGTTGTTGTTGAATTTGTTGGTGTTTTTCAATGTTGAGGTTGTTGTTGTTTTTCAATGTTGAGGTTGTTGTTGAATTTGTTGGTGTTTTTCAACGTTGAGGTTGTTGTTGAATTGGTTCGTGTTTTTCAATGCTCAGGTTGTTGTTGTTTTTCAATGTTGAGGTTGTTGTTGAATTTGTTGGTGTTTTTCAATGCTGAGGTTGTTGTAGTTTTTCAATGTTGAGGTTGTTGTTGAATGTGTTGATGTTTTTCAATGTTAAGGTTGTTGTTGTTTTTCAATGTTGAGGTTATTGCTGAATTTGTTGGTGTTTTTCAATGTTGAGGTTGTTGCTGAATTTGTTGGTGTTTTTAAATGTTGAGGTTGTTGTTGTTTCTCAATGTTGAGGTTGTTGTTGAATTTGTTGGTGTTTTTCAACGTTGAGGTTGTTGTTGAATTTGTTCGTGTTTTTCAATGCTGAGGTTGTTGTTGTTTTTCAATGTTGGGGTTGTTGTTGAATTTGTTGGTGTTTTTCAATGTTGAGGTTGTTGTAGTTTTCCAATGTTGAGGTTGTTGTTGAATTTGTTGATGTTTTTCAATGTCGAGGTTGTTGTTGAATTTGTTGGTGTTTTTCAATGTTGAAGTTGTTTTTGAATTTGTTGGTGTTTTTCATTGTTGAGGTTGTTGTTGAATTTGTTGGTGTTTTTCAATGTTGAGGTTGTTGTTGCTTTTCAATGTTGAGGTTGTTGTTGAATTTGTTGGTGTTTTTCAATGTTGAAGTTGTTGAAGTTGTTGGTGTTTTTCAATGTTGAGGTTGTTGTTGTTTTTCAATGTTGAGGTTGTTGTTGAATTTGTTGGTGTTTTTCAATGTTGAGGTTGTTGTTGTTTTTCAATGTTGAGGTTGTTGTTGAATTTGTTGGTGTTTTTCGACGTTGAGGTTGTTGTTGAATTTGGTCGTGTTTTTCAATGCTCAGGTTGTTGTTGTTTTCCAATGTTGACGTTGTTGTTGAAGTTGTTGGTGTTTTTCAATGTTGAGGTTGGTGTTCTTTTTCAATGTTGAGGTTTTTGTTGAATTTGTTGGTGTTTTTCAATGTTGAAGTTGTTGTTGAATTTGTTGGTGTTTTTCAATGTTGAAGTTGTTGTTGAATTTGTTGGTGTTTTTCAATGTTGAGGTTGTTGTTGTTTTTCAATGTTGAGGTTGTTGTTGAATTTGTTGGTGTTTTTCAATGTTGAGGTTGTTGTTGTTTTTCAATGTTGAGGTTGTTGTTGAATTTGTTTGTGTTTTTCAATGTTGAGGTTGTTGTTGAATTTGTTGGTCTTTTTCACTGTTGAGGTTGTTGTTTTTTTTCAATGTTGAGGTTGTTGTTGTATGTGTTGGTGTTTTTCACTGTTGAGGTTGTTGTAGTTTTTCAATGTTGAGGTTGTTGTTGAATTTGTTGGTGCTTTTCAATGCCGAGGTTGTTGTTGAATTTGTTGGTGTTTTTCAATATTGAGCTTGTTGTTGAATTTGTTGGTGTTTTTCAATGCTGAGGTTGTTGTTGTTTTTCAATGTTGGGGTTGTTGTTGAATTTGTTGGTTTTTTTTCAATGTTGAGGTTGTTGTAGTTTTTCAATGTTGAGGTTGTTGTTGAATTTGTTGATGTTTTTCAATGTCGAGGTTGTTGTTGAATTTGTTGGTGTTTTTCAATGTTGAAGTTGTTGTTGAATTTGTTGGTGTTTTTCATTGTTGAGGTTGTTGTTGAATTTGTTGGTGTTTTTCAATGTTGAGGTTGTTGTTGTTTTTCAATGTTGAGGTTGTTGTTGTATTTGTTGGTGGTTTTCAATGTTGAGGTTTTTGTAGTTTTTCAATGTTGAGGTTGTTGTTGAATTTGTTGGTGTTTTTCAATGTCGAGGTTGTTGTTGAATTTGTTGGTGTTTTTCAATGTTGAAGTTGTTGTTGAATTTGTTGGTGTTTTTCAATGTTGAGGTTGTTGTTGAATTTGTTGGTGTTTTTCAATGTTGAGGTTGTTGTTGTCTTTAAATGTTGAGGTTGTTGTTGAATTTGTTGTTGTTTTTCAATTTTGAGGTTGTTGTTGTTTTTCAATGTTGAGGTTGTTGTTGAATTTGTTGGTGTTTTGCCATGTTGAGATTGTTGTTGCTTTTCAAAGTTGAGGTCGTTGTTAAATTTGTTGGTGTTTTTCAATGTTGAGGTTGTTGTTGAATTTGTTGCTGTTTTTAATTGTTGAGGTTGTTGTTGAATTTGTTGGTGTTTTTCAATGTTGAGGTTGTTGTTGCTTTCAATGTTGAGTTTGTTGTTGAATTTGTTGGTGTTTTTCAATGTTGAGGTTGTTGTTGTTTTTCACTGTTGAGGTTGTTGTTGCTTTTCAATGTTGAGGTTGTTGTTGAATTTGTTGGTGTTTTTCAATGTTGAGGTTGTTGTTGTTTTTCAATGTTGAGGTTGTTGTTGAATTTGTTGGTTATTTTCAATTTCGAGGTTGTTGTTGAAATTGTAGGTGTTTTTCATTGTTGAGGTTGTTGTTGAATTTTTTGGTGTTTTTCAATGTTGAGGTTGTTGTTGTTTTTCAATGTTGAGGTTGTTGTTGAATTTGTTGTTGTTTTTCAATGTTGAGGTTGTTGTTGTTTTTCAATGTTGAGGTTGTTGATGAATTTGTTGGTGTTTTTCAATTTCGAGGTTGTTGTTGAATATGTTGGTGTTTTTCAATGTTCAAGTTGCTGTTGAATTTGTTGGTGTTTTTCAATGTTGAGGTTGTTGTTGTTTTTCAATGTTGAGGTTGTTGTTGAATTTGTTGGTGTTTTTCAATGTTGAGGTTGTTGTTGTTTTTCAATGTTGAGGTTGTTGTTGTTTTTCAATGTTGAGGTTGTTGTTGAATTTGTTGGTGTTTTTCAATGTTGAGGTTGTTGTTGTTTTTCAATGTTGAGGTTGTTGTTGTATTTGTTGGTGGTTTTCAATGTTGAGGTTTTTGTAGTTTTTCAATGTTGAGGTTGTTGTTGAATTTGTTGGTGTTTCTCAATGTCGAGTTTGTTGTTGAATTTGTTGGTGTTTTTCAATGTTGAAGTTGTTGTTGAAGTTGTTGGTGTTTTTCAATGTTGAGGTTGTTGTTGATTTTCAATGCTGAGGTTGTTGTTGTATTTGTTGGGGGTTTTCAATGTTGAGGTTGTTGTTGTTTTTCAATGTTGAGGTTGATGTTGAATTTGTTGGCGTTTTTCAATGTTGAGGTTGTTGTTGACTTTGTTGGTGTTTTTCAATGTTGAGGTTGTTGTTGTTTTTCAATATTGAGGTTGTTGTTGAATTTGTTTGTGTTTTTCAATGTTGAGGTTGGTGTTGAATTTGTTGGTATTTTTCAATGTTGAGCTTGTTGGTGTTTTTCAATGTTGAGGTTGTTGTTGAATTTGTTGGTGTTTTTCAATGTTGAGGTTGTTGTTGAATTTGTTGGTCTTTTTCAATGTTGAGGTTGTTGTTGTTTTTCAATGTTGAGGTTGTTGCTGTATGTGTTGGTGTTTTTCAATGTTGAATTTGTTGTAGTTTTTCAATGTTGAGGTTGTTGTTGAATTTGTTGGTGTTTTTCAATGTTGAAGTTGTTGTTGAATTTGTTGGTGTTTTTCAATGTTGAGCTTGTTTTTGAATTTGTTGCTGTTTTTCAAGGTCGAGGTTGTTGTTGAATTTGTTGGTGTTTTTCAATGTTGAAGTTGTTGTTGAATTTGTTGGTGTTTTTCAATGTTGAGGTTGTTGTTGAATTTGTTGGTGTTTTTCAATGCTGAGGTTGTTGTAGTTTTTCAATGTTGAGGTTGTTGTTGAATGTGTTGATGTTTTTCAATGTTGAGGTTGTTGTTGTTTTTCAATTTTGAGGTTGTTGCTGAATTTGTTGGTGTTTTTCAATGTTGAGGTTGTTGTTGAATTTGTTGGTGTTTTTAAATGTTGAGGTTGTTGTTGTTTTTCAATGTTGAGGTTGTTGTTGAATTTGTTGGTGTTTTTCAACGTTGAGGTTGTTGTTGAATTTGTTGGTGTTTTTCATTGTTGAGGTTGTTGTTGAATTTGTTGGTGTTTTTCAATGTTGAGGTTGTTGTTGCTTTTCAATGTTGAGGTTGTTGATGAATTTGTTGGTGTTTTTCAATGTTGAGGTTGTTGTTGTTTTTCAATGTTGAGCTTGTTGTTGAATTTGTTGGTGTTTTTCAATGTTGAGGTTTTTGTTTTTCAATGTTGTGGTTGTTGTTGAATTTGTTGGTGTTTTTCAGTGTTGAGGTTGTTGTTGTTTTTCAATGTTGAGGTTGTTGTTGAATTTGTTGGTGTTTTTCAACGTTGAGGTTGTTGTTGAATTTGTTCGTGTTTTTCAATGCTCAGGTTGTTGTTGTTTTTCAATGTTGAGGTTGTTGTTGAATTTGTTGGTGTTTTTCAATGCTGAGGTTGTTGTTGTTTTTCAATGTTGAGGTTGTTGCTGAATTTGTTGGTGTTTTTCAATGTTGAGGTTGTTGCTGAATTTGTTGGTGTTTTTAAATGTTGAGGTTGTTGTTGTTTTTCAATGTTGAGGTTGTTGTTGAATTTGTTGGTGTTTTTCAACGTTGAGGTTGTTGTTGAATTTGTTCGTGTTTTTCAATGCTGAGGTTGTTGTTGTTTTTCAATGTTGGGGTTGTTGTTGAATTTGTTGGTGTTTTTCAATGTTGAGGTTGTTGTAGTTTTCCAATGTTGAGGTTGTTGTTGAATTTGTTGATGTTTTTCAATGTCGAGGTTGTTGTTGAATTTGTTGGTGTTTTTCAATGTTGAAGTTGTTGTTGAATTTGTTGGTGTTTTTCATTGTTGAGGTTGTTGTTGAATTTGTTGGTGTTTTTCAATGTTGAGGTTGTTGTTGCTTTTCAATGTTGAGGTTGTTGTTGAATTTGTTGGTGTTTTTCAATGTTGAAGTTGTTGAAGTTGTTGGTGTTTTTCAATGTTGAGGTTGTTGTTGTTTTTCAATGTTGAGGTTGTTGTTGAATTTGTTGGTGTTTTTCAATGTTGAGGTTGTTGTTGTTTTTCAATGTTGAGGTTGTTGTTGAATTTGTTGGTGTTTTTCGACGTTGAGGTTGTTGTTGAATTTGTTCGTGTTTTTCAATGCTCAGGTTGTTGTTGTTTTTCAATGTTGAGGTTGTTGTTGAAGTTGTTGGTGTTTTTCAATGTTCAGGTTGTTGTAGTTTGTCAATGTTGAGGCTGTTGTTCTTTTTCAATGTTGAGGTTGTTGTTGAATTTGTTGGTGTTTTTCAATGTTGAAGTTGTTGTTGAATTTGTTGGTGTTTTTCAATGTTGAGGTTGTTGTTGTTTTTCAATGTTGAGGTTGTTTTTGAATTTGTTGGTGTTTTTCAATGTTGAGGTTGTTGTTGTTTTTCAATGTTGAGGTTGTTGTTGAATTTGTTGGTGTTTTTCAATGTTGAGGTTGTTGTTGAATTTGTTGGTCTTTTTCAATGTTGAGGTTGTTGTTTTTTTTCAATGTTGAGGTTGTTGTTGTATGTGTTGGTGTTTTTCACTGTTGAGGTTGTTGTAGTTTTTCAATGTTGAGGTTGTTGTTGAATTTGTTGGTGCTTTTCAATGTCGAGGTTGTTGTTGAATTTGTTGGTGTTTTTCAATATTGAAGTTGTTGTTGAATTAGTTGTTGTTTTTCAATGTTGAGCTTGTTGTTGAATTTGTTGGTGTTTTTCAATGTCGAGGTTGTTGTTGAATTTGTTGGTGTTTTTCAATGTTGAAGTTGTTGTTGAATTTGTTGGTGTTTTTCAATGTTGAGGTTGTTCTTGAATTTGTTGGTTTTTTTCAATGTTGAGGTTGTTGTTGTCTTTAAATGTTGAGGTTGTTGTTGAAAATGTTGGTGTTTTTCAATTTTGAGGTTATTGTTGTTTTTCAATGTTGAGGTTGTTGTTGAATTTGTTGGTGTTTTTCCATGTTGAGGTTGTTGTTGTTTTTCAAAGTTGAGGTTGTTGTTAAATTTGTTGGTGTTTTTCAATGTTGAGGTTGTTGTTGTTTTTCAATGTTGAGGTTGTTGTTGAATTTGTTGGTGTTTTTCAATGTTGAGGTTGTAGTTGTTTTTCAATGTTGAGGTTGTTGTTGAATTTGTTGGTGTTTTTCAATTTCTATGTTGTTGTTGAATTTGTTGGTGTTCTTCAATGTTGAAGTTGTTGTTGAATTTGTTGGTGTTTTTCAATGTTGAGGTTGTTGTTGTTTTTCAATGTTCAGGTTGTTGTTGAATTTGTAGGTGTTTTTCAATGTTGAGGTTGTTGTTGTTTTTCAATGCTGAGGTTGTTGTTGAATTTGTTGGTGTTTTTCAATGTCGAGGTTGTTGTTGAATTTGTTGGTGTTTTTCAATGTTGAGGTTGTTGTTGAATTTGTTGGTGTTTTACAATGTTGAGGTCGTTGTTGAATTTGTTGGTGTTTTTCAATGTCGAGGTTGTTGTTGAATTTGTTGGTTTTTTCAATGTTGAAGTTGTTGTTGAATTTGTTGGTGTTTTTCAATGTTGTGGTTGTTGTTGTTTTTCAATGTTGAGGTTGTTGTTGAATTTGTTGGTGTTTTTCAATTTAGAGGTTGTTGTTGTTTTTCAATGTTGAGGTTGATGTTTAATTTGTTGGTGTTTTTCAATGTTGAGGTTGTTGTTGAATTTGTTGGTGTTTTTCATTGTTGAGGTTGTTGTTGAATTTGTTGTTGTTTTTCAATGTTGAGGTTGTTGTTGTTTTTCAATGTTGAGGTTGTTGTTGAATTTGTTGGCGTTTTTCAATGTTGAGGTTGTTGTTGACTTTGTTGGTGTTTTTCAATGTTGAGGTTGTTGTTGTTTTTCAATATTGAGGTTGTTGTTGAATTTGTTTGTGTTTTTCAATGTTGAGGTTGGTGTTGAATTTGTTGGTATTTTTCAATGTTGAGGTTGTTGTTGTTTTTCAATGTTGAGGTTGTTTTTGAATTTGTTGGTGTTTTTCAATGTTGAGGTTGTTGTTGAATTTGTTGGTGTTTTTCAATGTTGAGGTTGTTGTTGAATTTGTTGGTCTTTTTCAATGTTGAGGTTGTTGTTGTTTTTCAATGTTGATGTTGTTGCTGTGTGTGTTGGTGTTTTTCAATGTTGAGGTTGTTGTAGTTTTTCAATGTTGAGGTTGTTGTTGAATTTGTTGGTGTTTTTCAATGTCGAGGTTGTTGTTGAATTTGTTGGTGTTTTTCAATGTTGAAGTTGTTGTTGAATTTGTTGGTGTTTTTCAATGTTGAGGTTGTTGTTGAATTTGTTGGTGTTTTTAAAAATTGAGGTTGTTGTTGTTTTTCAATGTTGAGGTTGTTGTTGAATTTGTTGGTGTTTTTCAACGTTGAGGTTGTTGTTGAATTTGTTGGTGTTTTTCATTGTTGAGGTTGTTGTTGAATTTGTTGGTGTTTTTCAATGTTGAGGTTGTTGTTGCTTTTCAATGTTGAGGTTGTTGTTGAATTTGTTGGTGTTTTTCAATGTTGAAGTTGTTGTTGTTTTTCAATGTTGAGCTTGTTGTTGAATTTGTTGGTGTTTTTCAATGTTGAGGTTGTTGTTTTTCAATGTTGTGGTTGTTGTTGAATTTGTTGGTGTTTTTCAATGTTGAGGTTGTTGTTGTTTTTCAATGTTGAGGTTGTTGTTGAATTTGTTGGTGTTTTTCAACGTTGAGGTTGTTGTTGAATTTGTTCGTGTTTTTCAATGCTCAGGTTGTTGTTGTTTTTCAATGTTGAGGTTGTTGTTGAATTTGTTGGTGTTTTTCAATGCTGAGGTTGTTGTAGTTTTTCAATGTTGAGGTTGTTGTTGAATGTGTTGATGTTTTTCAATGTTAAGGTTGTTGTTGTTTTTCAATGTTGAGGTTATTGCTGAATTTGTTGGTGTTTTTCAATGTTGAGGTTGTTGCTGAATTTGTTGGTGTTTTTAAATGTTGAGGTTGTTGTTGTTTCTCAATGTTGAGGTTGTTGTTGAATTTGTTGGTGTTTTTCAACGTTGAGGTTGTTGTTGAATTTGTTCGTGTTTTTCAATGCTGAGGTTGTTGTTGTTTTTCAATGTTGGGGTTGTTGTTGAATTTGTTGGTGTTTTTCAATGTTGAGGTTGTTGTAGTTTTCCAATGTTGAGGTTGTTGTTGAATTTGTTGATGTTTTTCAATGTCGAGGTTGTTGTTGAATTTGTTGGTGTTTTTCAATGTTGAAGTTGTTTTTGAATTTGTTGGTGTTTTTCATTGTTGAGGTTGTTGTTGAATTTGTTGGTGTTTTTCAATGTTGAGGTTGTTGTTGCTTTTCAATGTTGAGGTTGTTGTTGAATTTGTTGGTGTTTTTCAATGTTGAAGTTGTTGAAGTTGTTGGTGTTTTTCAATGTTGAGGTTGTTGTTGTTTTTCAATGTTGAGGTTGTTGTTGAATTTGTTGGTGTTTTTCAATGTTGAGGTTGTTGTTGTTTTTCAATGTTGAGGTTGTTGTTGAATTTGTTGGTGTTTTTCGACGTTGAGGTTGTTGTTGAATTTGGTCGTGTTTTTCAATGCTCAGGTTGTTGTTGTTTTCCAATGTTCACGTTGTTGTTGAAGTTGTTGGTGTTTTTCAATGTTGAGGTTGGTGTTCTTTTTCAATGTTGAGGTTTTTGTTGAATTTGTTGGTGTTTTTCAATGTTGAAGTTGTTGTTGAATTTGTTGGTGTTTTTCAATGTTGAAGTTGTTGTTGAATTTGTTGGTGTTTTTCAATGTTGAGGTTGTTGTTGTTTTTCAATGTTGAGGTTGTTGTTGAATTTGTTGGTGTTTTTCAATGTTGAGGTTGTTGTTGTTTTTCAATGTTGAGGTTGTTGTTGAATTTGTTTGTGTTTTTCAATGTTGAGGTTGTTGTTGAATTTGTTGGTCTTTTTTCACTGTTGAGGTTGTTGTTTTTTTTCAATGTTGAGGTTGTTGTTGTATGTGTTGGTGTTTTTCACTGTTGAGGTTGTTGTAGTTTTTCAATGTTGAGGTTGTTGTTGAATTTGTTGGTGCTTTTCAATGTCGAGGTTGTTGTTGAATTTGTTGGTGTTTTTCAATATTGAGCTTGTTGTTGAATTTGTTGGTGTTTTTCAATGTCGAGGTTGTTGTTGAATTTGTTGGTGTTTTTCAATGTTGAAGTTGTTGTTGAATTTGTTGGTGTTTTTGAATGTTGAGGTTGTTCTTGAATTTGTTGGTGTTTTTCAATGTTGAGGTTGTTGTCTTTAAATGTTGAGGTTGTTGTTGAAAATGTTGGTGTTTTTCAATTTTGAGGTTATTGTTGTTTTTCAATGTTGAGGTTGTTGTTGAATTTGTTGGTGTTTTTCCATGTTGACGTTGTTGTTGTTTTTCAAAGTTGAGGTTGTTGTTAAATTTGTTGGTGTTTTTCAATGTTATGGTTGTTGTTGAATTTGTTGGTGTTTTTCAATGTTGAAGTTGTTGTTGAATTTGTTGGTGTTTTTCAATGTTGAGGTTGTTGTTGTTTTTCAATGTTGAGGTTGTTGTTGAATTTGTTGGTGTTTTTCAATGTTGAGGTTGTAGTTGTTTTTCAATGTTGAGGTTGTTGTTGAATTTGTTGGTGTTTTTCAATTTCGAGGTTGTTGTTGAATTTGTTGGTGTTCTTCAATGTTGAAGTTGTTGTTGAATTTGTTGGTGTTTTTCAATGTTCAGGTTGTTGTTGTTTTTCAATGTTCAGGTTGTTGTTGAATTTGTAGGTGTTTTTCAATGTTGAGGTTGTTGTTGTTTTTCAATGCTGAGGTTGTTGTTGAATTTGTTGGTGTTTTTCAATGTCGAGGTTGTTGTTGAATTTGTTGGTGTTTTTCAATGTTGAGGTTGTTGTTGAATTTGTTGGTGTTTTACAATGTTGAGGTCGTTGTTGAATTTGTTGGCGTTTTTAAATGTTGAGGTTGTTGTTGAATTTGTTGGTGTTTTTCAATGTTGAGGTTGTTGTTGAATTTGTTGGTGTTTTTCAATGTCGAGGTTGTTGTTGAATTTGTTGGTTTTTTCAATGTTGAAGTTGTTGTTGAATTTGTTGGTGTTTTTCAATGTTGTGGTTGTTGTTGTTTTTCAATGTTGAGGTTGTTGTTGAATTTGTTGGTGTTTTTCAATTTTGAGGTTGTTGTTGTTTTTCAATGTTGAGGTTGATGTTTAATTTGTTGGTGTTTTTCAATGTTGAGGTTGTTGTTGAATTTGTTGGTGTTTTTCATTGTTGAGGTTGTTGTTGAATTTGTTGTTGTTTTTCAATGTTGAGGTTGTTGTTATTTTTCAATGTTGAGGTTGTTGTTGAATTTGTTGGCGTTTATCAATGTTGAGGTTGTTGTTGACTTTGTTGGTGTTTTTCAATGTTGAGGTTGTTGTTGTTTTTCAATATTGAGGTTGTTGTTGAATTTGTTTGTGTTTTTCAATGTTGAGGTTGGTGTTGAATTTGTTGGTATTTTTCAATGTTGAGGTTGTTGTTGTTTTTCAATGTTGAGGTTGTTTTTGAATTTGTTGGTGTTTTTCAATGTTGAGGTTGTTGTTGAAATTGTTGGTGTTTTTCAATGTTGAGGTTGTTGTTGAATTTGTTGGTCTTTTTCAATGTTGAGGTTGTTGTTGTTTTTCAATGTTGAGGTTGTTGCTGTGTGTGTTGGTGTTTTTCAATGTTGAGGTTGTTGTAGTTTTTCAATGTTGAGGTTGTTGTTGAATTTGTTGGTGCTTTTCAATGTCGAGGTTGTTGTTGAATTTGTTGGTGTTTTTCAATGTTGAAGTTGTTGTTGAATTTGTTGGTGTTTTTCAATGTTGAGGTTGTTGTTGAATTTGTTGGTGTTTTTCAATGTCGAGGTTGTTGTTGAATTTGTTGGTGTTTTTCAATGTTGAAGTTGTTGTTGAATTTGTTGGTGTTTTTCAATGTTGAGGTTGTTGTTGAATTTGTTGGTGTTTTTCAATGTTGAGGTTGTTGTTGTCTTTAAATGTGGAGGTTGTTGTTGAATTTGTTGGTGTTTTTCAATTTTGAGGTTGTTGTTGTTTTTCAATGTTGAGGTTGTTGTTGAATTTGTTGGTGTTTTTCCATGTTGAGGTTGTTGTGGAATTTGTTGGTGTTTTTCAATGTTGAATTTATTGTTGAATTTGTTGGTGTTTTTCAATGTTGAGGTTGTTGTTGTTTTTCAATGTTGAGGTTGTTGTTGAATTTGTTGGTGTTTTTCAATGTTGAGGTTGTTGTTGTTTTTCAATGTTGAGGTTGTTGTTGAATTAGTTGGTGTTTTTCAATTTCGTGGTTGTTGTTGAATTTGTTGGTGTTCTTCAATGTTGAAGTTGTTGTTGAATTTGTTGGTGTTTTTCAATGTTGAGGTTGTTGTTGTTTTTCAATGTTGAGGTTGTTGTTGAATTTGTTGGTGTTTTTCAATGTTGAGGTTGTTGTTGTTTTTCAATGTTGAGGTTGTTGTTGAATTTGTTGGTGTTTTTCAATGTCGAGGTTGTTGTTGAATTTGTTGGTGTTTTTCAATGTTGAGCTTGTTGTTGAATTTGTTGGTGTTTTTCAATGTCGAGGTTGTTGTTGAATTTGTTGGTGTTTTTCAATGTTGAAGTTGTTGTTGAATTTGTTGGTGTTTTTCAATGTTGAGGTTGTTCTTGAATTTGTTGGTGTTTTTCAATGTTGAGGTTGTTGTTGTCTTTAAATGTTGAGGTTGTTGTTGAAAATGTTGGTGTTTTTCAATTTTGAGGTTATTGTTGTTTTTCAATGTTGAGGTTGTTGTTGAATTTGTTGGTATTTTTCCATGTTGAGGTTGTTGTTGTTTTTCAAAGTTGAGGTTGTTGTTAAATTTGTTGGTGTTTTTCAATGTTATGGTTGTTGTTGAATTTGTTGGTGTTTTTCAATGTTGAAGTTGTTGTTGAATTTGTTGGTGTTTTTCAATGTTGAGGTTGTTGTTGTTTTTCAATGTTGAGGTTGTTGTTGAATTTGTTGGTGTTTTTCAATGTTGAGGTTGTAGTTGTTTTTCAATGTTGAGGTTGTTGTTGAATTTGTTGGTGTTTTTCAATTTCGAGGTTGTTGTTGAATTTGTTGGTGTTCTTCAATGTTGAAGTTGTTGTTGAATTTGCAGGTTTTTTTCAATGTTGAGGTTGTTGTTGTTTTTCAATGTTGAGGTTGTTGTTGAATTTGTTGGTGTTTTTCCATGTTGAGGTTGTTGTGGAATTTGTTGGTGTTTTTCAATGTTGAAGTTGTTGTTGAATTTGTTGGTGTTTTTCAATGTTGAGGTTGTTGTTGTTTTTCAATGTTGAGGTTGTTGTTGAATTTGTTGGTGTTTTTCAATGTTGAGGTTGTTGTTGTTTTTCAATGTTGAGGTTGTTGTTGAATTAGTTGGTGTTTTTCAATTTCGAGGTTGTTGTTGAATTTGTTGGTGTTCTTCAATGTTGAAGTTGTTGTTGAATTTGTTGGTGTTTTTCAATGTTGAGGTTGTTGTTGTTTTTCAATGTTGAGGTTGTTGTTGAATTTGTTGTTGATTTTCAATGTTGAGGTTGTTGTTGTTTTTCAATGTTGAGGTTGTTGTTGAATTTGTTGGTGTTTTTCAATGTCGAGGTTGTTGTTGAATTTGTTGGTGCTTTTCAATGTCGAGGTTGTTGTTGAATTTGTTGGTGTTTTTCAATGTTGAAGTTGTTGTTGAATTTGTTGGTGTTTTTCAATGTTGAGCTTGTTGTTGAATTTGTTGGTGTTTTTCAATGTCGAGGTTGTTGTTGAATTTGTTGGTGTTTTTCAATGTTGAAGTTGTTGTTGAATTTGTTGGTGTTTTTCAATGTTGAGGTTGTTGTTGAATTTGTTGGTGTTTTTCAATGTTGAGGTTGTTGTTGTCTTTAAATGTGGAGGTTGTTGTTGAATTTGTTGGTGTTTTTCAATTTTGAGGTTGTTGTTGTTTTTCAATGTTGAGGTTGTTGTTGAATTTGTTGGTGTTTTTCCATGTTGAGGTTGTTGTGGAATTTGTTGGTGTTTTTCAATGTTGAAGTTGTTGTTGAATTTGTTGGTGTTTTTCAATGTTGAGGTTGTTGTTGTTTTTCAATGTTGAGGTTGTTGTTGAATGTGTTGGTATTTTTCAATGTTGAGGTTGTTGTTGTTTTTCAATGTTGAGGTTGTTGCTGTGTGTGTTGGTGTTTTTCAATGTTGAGGTTGTTGTAGTTTTTCAATGTTGAGGTTGTTTTTGAATTTGTTGGTGTTTTTCAATGTTGAGGTTGTTGTTGAATTTGTTGGTATTTTTCAATGTTGAGCTTGTTGGTGTTTTTCAATGTTGAGGTTGTTGTAGTTTTTCAATGCTGAGGTTGTTGTTGAATTTGTTGGTGTTTTTCAATGTCGAGGTTGTTGTTGAATTTGTTGGTGTTTTTCAATGTTGAGGTTGTTGTTGAATTTGTTGGTGTTTTACAATGTTGAGGTCGTTGTTGAATTTGTTGGCGTTTTTAAATGTTGAGGTTGTTGTTGAATTTGTTGGTGTTTTTCAATGTTGAGGTTGTTGTTGAATTTGTTGGTGTTTTTCAATGTCGAGGTTGTTGTTGAATTTGTTGGTTTTTTCAATGTTGAAGTTGTTGTTGAATTTGTTGGTGTTTTTCAATGTTGAGGTTGTTGTTGTTTTTCAATGTTGAGGTTGTTGTTGAATTTGTTGGTGTTTTTCAATTTTGAGGTTGTTGTTGTTTTTCAATGTTGAGGTTGATGTTTAATTTGTTGGTGTTTTTCAATGTTGAGGTTGTTGTTGAATTTGTTGGTGTTTTTCATTGTTGAGGTTGTTGTTGAATTCGTTGTTGTTTTTCAATGTTGAGGTTGTTGTTGTTTTTCAATGTTGAGGTTGTTGTTGAATTTGTTGGCGTTTTTCAATGTTGAGGTTGTTGTTGACTTTGTTGGTGTTTTTCAATGTTGAGGTTGTTGTTGTTTTTCAATATTGAGGTTGTTGTTGAATTTGTTTGTGTTTTTCAATGTTGAGGTTGGTGTTGAATTTGTTGGTATTTTTCAATGTTGAGGTTGTTGTTGTTTTTCAATGTTGAGGTTGTTGCTGTGTGTGTTGGTGTTTTTCAATGTTGAGGTTGTTGTAGTTTTTCAATGTTGAGGTTGTTTTTGAATTTGTTGGTGTTTTTCAATGTTGAGGTTGTTGTTGAAATTGTTGGTGTTTTTCAATGTTGAGGTTGTTGTTGAATTTGTTGGTCTTTTTCAATGTTGAGGTTGTTGTTGTTTTTCAATGTTGAGGTTGTTGCTGTGTGTGTTGGTGTTTTTCAATGTTGAGGTTGTTGTAGTTTTTCAATGTTGAGGTTGTTGTTGAATTTGTTGGTGCTTTTCAATGTCGAGGTTGTTGTTGAATTTGTTGGTGTTTTTCAATGTTGAAGTTGTTGTTGAATTTGTTGGTGTTTTTCAATGTTGAGCTTGTTGTTGAATTTGTTGGTGTTTTTCAATGTCGAGGTTGTTGTTGTTTTTCAATGTTGAGGTTGTTGTTGAATTTGTTGGTGTTTTTCCATGTTGAGGTTGTTGTGGAATTTGTTGGTGTTTTTCAATGTTGAAGTTGTTGTTGAATTTGTTGGTGTTTTTCAATGTTGAGGTTGTTGTTGTTTTTCAATGTTGAGGTTGTTGTAGAATTTGTTGGTGTTTTTCAATGTTGAGGTTGTTGTTGTTTTTCAATGTTGAGGTTGTTGTTGAATTAGTTGGTGTTTTTCAATTTCGAGGTTGTTGTTGAATTTGTTGGTGTTCTTCAATGTTGAAGTTGTTGTTGAATTTGTTGGTGTTTTTCAATGTTGAGGTTGTTGTTGTTTTTCAATGTTGAGGTTGTTGTTGAATTTGTTGGTGATTTTCAATGTTGAGGTTGTTGTTGTTTTTCAATGTTGAGGTTGTTGTTGAATTTGTTGGTGTTTTTCAATGTCGAGGTTGTTGTTGAATTTGTTGGTGTTTTTCAATGTTGAGGTTGTTGTTGAATTTGTTGGCGTTTTTAAATGTTGAGGTTGTTGTTGAATTTGTTGGTGTTTTTCAATGTTGAGGTTGTTGTTGAATTTGTTGGTGTTTTTCAATGTCGAGGTTGTTGTTGAATTTGTTGGTTTTTTCAATGTTGAAGTTGTTCTTGAATTTGTTGGTGTTTTTCAATGTTGTGGTTGTTGTTGTTTTTCAATGTTGAGGTTGTTGTTGAATTTGTTGGTGTTTTTCAATTTTGAGGTAGTTGTTGTTTTTCAATGTTGAGGTTGTTGTTGAATTTGTTGGTGTTTTTCCATGTTGAGGTTCTTGTTTTTTTTCAAAGTTGAGGCTGATGTTTAATTTGTTGGTGTTTTTCAATGTTGAGGTTGTTGTTGAATTTGTTGGTGTTTTTCATTGTTGAGGTTGTTGTTGAATTTGTTGGTGTTTTTCAATGTTGAAGTTGTTGTTTTTTTCAATTTTGAGGTTGTTGTTGAATTTGTTGGTGTTTTTCAATGTTGAGGTTGTTGATGAATTTGTTGGTGTTTTTCAATGTTGAGGTTGTTTTTGTTTTTCAATATTGAGGTTGTTGTTGAATTTGTTTGTGTTTTTCAATGTTGAGGTTGGTGTTGAATATGTTGGTGTTTTTCAATGTTGAGGTGGTTGTTGTTTTTCAATGTTGAGGTTGTTGTTGAATTTGTTGGTGTTTTTCAATGTTGAAGTTGTTGTTGTTTTTCAATGTTGAGGTTGTTGTTGTTTTTCAATGTTGAGGTTGTTGTTGTATTTGTTGGTATTTTTCAATGTTTAGGTTGTTGTACTTTTTCAATGTTGAGGTTGTTGTTGAATTTGTTGGTGTTTTTCAATGTCGAGGTTGTTGTTGAATTTGTTGGTGTGTTTCAATGTTGAAGTTGTTGTTGAATATGTTGGTGTTTTTCATTGTTGAGGTTGTTGTTGAATTTGTTGGTGTTTTTCAATGTTGAGGTTGTTGTTGCTTTTCAATGTTGAGGTTGTTGTTGAATTTGTTGGTGTTTTTCAATGTTGAGGTTGTTGTTGTTTTTCAATGTTGAGGTTGTTGTTGAATTTGTTGGTTATTTTCAATTTCGAGGTTGTTGTTGAATTTGTTGGTGTTTTTCAATGTTGAAGTTGTTGAATTTGTTGGTGTTTTTCAATGTTGAGGTTGTTGTTTTTCAATGTTGGGGTTGTTGTTGAATTTGTTGGTGTTTTTCAATGTTGAGGTTGTTGTTGTTTTTCAAAGTTGAGGTTATTGTTAAATTTGTTGGTGTTTTTCAATGTTGAGGTTGTTGTTGTATTTGTTGGTGTTTTTCATTGTTGAGGTTGTTTTTGAATTTGTTGTTGTTTTTCAATGTTGAGGTTATTGTTGCTTTTCAATGTTGAGGTTGTTGATGAATTTGTTGGTGTTTTTCAATGTTGAGGTTGTTGTTGTTTTTCAATGTTGAGGTTGTTGTTGAATTTGTTGGTTATTTTCAATTTCGAGGTTGTTGTTGAATTTGTTGGTGTTTTTCAATGTTGAAGTTGTTGAAGTTGTTGGTCTTTTTCAATGTTGAGTTTGTTGTTGTTTTTCAATGTTGAGGTTGTTGTTGAATTTGTTGGTGTTTTTCAATGTTGAGGTTGTTGTTGAATTTGTTGGTGTTTTTCAATGCTCAGGTTGTTGTTGTTTTTCAAAGTTGAGGTTGTTGTTGAACTTGTTGGTGTTTTTCAATGTTGAGGTTGTTGTAGTTTTTCAATGTTGAGGTTGTTGTTGAATGTGTTGATGTTTTTCAATGTTGAGGTTGTTGTTGTTTTTCAATGTTGAGGTTGTTGCTGAATTTGTTGGTTTTTTTCAATGTTGAGGTTGTTGTTGAATTTGTTGATGTTTTTCAATGTCGATGTTGTTGTTGAATTTGTTGGTGTTTTTCAATGTTGAAGTTGTTGTTGAATTTGTTGGTGTTTTTCATTGTTGAGGTTGTTGTTGAATTTGTTGTTGTTTTTCAATGTTGAGGTTGTTGTTGTTTTTCAATGTTGAGGTTGTTGTTGAATTTGTTGGCGTTTTTCAATGTTGAGGTTGTTGTTGACTTTGTTGGTGTTTTTCAATGTTGAGGTTGTTGTTGTTTTTCAATATTGAGGTTGTTGTTGAATTTGTTTGTGTTTTTCAATGTTGAGGTTGGTGTTGAATTTGTTGGTATTTTTCAATGTTGAGGTTGTTGTTGTTTTTCAATGTTGAGGTTGTTTTTGAATTTGTTGGTGTTTTTCAATGTTGAGGTTGTTGTTGAAATTGTTGGTGTTTTTCAATGTTGAGGTTGTTGTTGAATTTGTTGGTCTTTTTCAATGTTGAGGTTGTTGTTGTTTTTCAATGTTGAGGTTGTTGCTGTGTGTGTTGGTGTTTTTCAATGTTGAGGTTGTTGTAGTTTTTCAATGTTGAGGTTGTTGTTGAATTTGTTGGTGCTTTTCAATGTCGAGGTTGTTGTTGAATTTGTTGGTGTTTTTCAATGTTGAAGTTGTTGTTGAATTTGTTGGTGTTTTTCAATGTTGAGCTTGTTGTTGAATTTGTTGGTGTTTTTCAATGTCGAGGTTGTTGTTGAATTTGTTGGTGTTTTTCAATGTTGAAGTTGTTGTTGAATTTGTTGGTGTTTTTCAATGTTGAGGTTGTTGTTGAATTTGTTGGTGTTTTTCAATGTTGAGGTTGTTGTTGTCTTTAAATGTGGAGGTTGTTGTTGAATTTGTTGGTGTTTTTCAATTTTGAGGTTGTTGTTGTTTTTCAATGTTGAGGTTGTTGTTGAATTTGTTGGTGTTTTTCCATGTTGAGGTTGTTGTGGAATTTGTTGGTGTTTTTCAATGTTGAAGTTGTTGTTTAATTTGTTGGTGTTTTTCAATGTTGAGGTTGTTGTTGTTTTTCAATGTTGAGGTTGTTGTTGAATTTGTTGGTGTTTTTCAATGTTGAGGTTGTTGTTGTTTTTCATTGTTGAGGTTGTTGTTGAATTAGTTGGTGTTTTTCAATTTCGAGGTTGTTGTTGAATTTGTTGGTGTTTTTCAATTTTGAGGTTGTTGTTGTTTTTCAATGTTGAGGTTGTTGATGAATTTGTTGGTGTTTTTCCATGTTGAGGTTGTTGTGGAATTTGTTGGTGTTTTTCAATGTTGAAGTTGTTGTTGAATTTGTTGGTGTTTTTCAATGTTGAGGTTGTTGTTGTTTTTCAATGTTGAGGTTGTTGTTGAATTTGTTGGTGTTTTTCAATGTTGAGGTTGTTGTTGTTTTTCAATGTTGAGGTTGTTGTTGAATTAGTTGGTGTTTTTCAATTTCGAGGTTGTTGTTGAATTTGTTGGTGTTCTTCAATGTTGAAGTTGTTGTTGAATTTGTTGGTGTTTTTCAATGTTGAGGTTGTTGTTGTTTTTCAATGTTGAGGTTGTTGTTGAATTTGTTGGTGTTTTTCAATGTTGAGGTTGTTGTTGTTTTTCAATGTTGAGGTTGTTGTTGAATTTGTTGGTGTTTTTCAATGTCGAGGTTGTTGTTGAATTTGTTGGTGTTTTTCAATGTTGAGGTTGTTGTTGAATTTGTTGGTGTTTTACAATGTTGAGGTCGTTGTTGAATTTGTTGGCGTTTTTAAATGTTGAGGTTGTTGTTGAATTTGTTGGTGTTTTTCAATGTTGAGGTTGTTGTTGAATTTGTTGGTGTTTTTCAATGTCGAGGTTGTTGTTGAATTTGTTGGTTTTTTCAATGTTGAAGTTGTTCTTGAATTTGTTGGTGTTTTTCAATGTTGTGGTTGTTGTTGTTTTTCAATGTTGAGGTTGTTGTTGAATTTGTTGGTGTTTTTCAATTTTGAGGTAGTTGTTGTTTTTCAATGTTGAGGTTGTTGTTGAATTTGTTGGTGTTTTTCAATGTTGAGGTTGTTGTTGTTTTTCAATGTTGAGGTTGTTGTTGAATTAGTTGGTGTTTTTCAATTTCGAGGTTGTTGTTGAATTTGTTGGTGTTCTTCAATGTTGAAGTTGTTGTTGAATTTGTTGGTGTTTTTCAATGTTGAGGTTGTTGTTGTTTTTCAATGTTGAGGTTGTTGTTGAATTTGTTGGTGTTTTTCAATGTTGAGGTTGTTGTTGTTTTTCAATGTTGAGGTTGTTGTTGAATTTGTTGGTGTTTTTCAATGTCGAGGTTGTTGTTGAATTTGTTGGTGTTTTTCAATGTTGAGGTTGTTGTTGAATTTGTTGGTGTTTTACAATGTTGAGGTCGTTGTTGAATTTGTTGGCGTTTTTAAATGTTGAGGTTGTTGTTGAATTTGTTGGTGTTTTTCAATGTTGAGGTTGTTGTTGAATTTGTTGGTGTTTTTCAATGTCGAGGTTGTTGTTGAATTTGTTGGATTTTTCAATGTTGAAGTTGTTCTTGAATTTGTTGGTGTTTTTCAATGTTGTGGTTGTTGTTGTTTTTCAATGTTGAGGTTGTTGTTGAATTTGTTGGTGTTTTTCAATTTTGAGGTAGTTGTTGTTTTTCAATGTTGAGGTTGTTGTTGAATTTGTTGGTGTTTTTCCATGTTGAGGTTCTTTTTTTTTCCAAAGTTGAGGCTGATGTTTAATTTGTTGGTGTTTTTCAATGTTGAGGTTGTTGTTGAATTTGTTGGTGTTTTTCATTGTTGAGGTTGTTGTTGAATTTGTTGGTGTTTTTCAATGTTGAAGTTGTTGTTTTTTTTCAATGTTGAGGTTGTTGTTGAATTTGTTGGTGTTTTTCAATGTTGAGGTTGTTGATGAATTTGTTGGTGTTTTTCAATGTTGAGGTTGTTTTTGTTTTTCAATATTGAGGTTGTTGTTGAATTTGTTTGTGTTTTTCAATGTTGAGGTTGGTGTTGAATATGTTGGTGTTTTTCAATGTTGAGGTGGTTATTGTTTTTCAATGTTGAGGTTGTTGTTGAATTTGTTGGTGTTTTTCAATGTTGAAGTTGTTGTTGTTTTTCTTTGTTGAGGTTGTTGTTGTTTTTCAATGTTGAGGTTGTTGTTGTATTTGTTGGTATGTTTCAATGTTGTGGTTGTTGTACTTTTTCAATGTTGAGGTTGTTGTTGAATTTGTTGGTGTTTTTCAATGTCGAGGTTGTTGTTGAATTTGTTGGTGTGTTTCAATGTTGAAGTTGTTGTTGAATATGTTGGTGTTTTTCATTGTTGAGGTTGTTGTTGAATTTGTTGGTGTTTTTCAATGTTGAGGTTGTTGTTGCTTTTCAATTTTGAGGTTGTTGTTGAATTTGTTGGTGTTTTTCAATGTTGAGGTTGTTGTTGTTTTTCAATGTTGAGGTTGTTGTTGAATTTGTTGGTGTTTTTCATTGTTGAGGTTGTTGTTGAATTTGTTGGTGTTTTTCAATGTTGAAGTTGTTGTTTTTTTTCAATGTTGAGGTTGTTGTTGAATTTGTTGGTGTTTTTCAATGTTGAGGTTGTTGATGAATTTGTTGGTGTTTTTCAATGTTGAGGTTGTTTTTGTTTTTCAATATTGAGGTTGTTGTTGAATTTGTTTGTGTTTTTCAATGTTGAGGTTGGTGTTGAATATGTTGGTGTTTTTCAATGTTGAGGTGGTTATTGTTTTTCAATGTTGAGGTTGTTGTTGAATTTGTTGGTGTTTTTCAATGTTGAAGTTGTTGTTGTTTTTCTTTGTTGAGGTTGTTGTTGTTTTTCAATGTTGAGGTTGTTGTTGTATTTGTTGGTATTTTTCAATGTTGAGGTTGTTGTACTTTTTCAATGTTGAGGTTGTTGTTGAATTTGTTGGTGTTTTTCAATGTCGAGGTTGTTGTTGAATTTGTTGGTGTGTTTCAATGTTGAAGTTGTTGTTGAATATGTTGGTGTTTTTCATTGTTGAGGTTGTTGTTGAATTTGTTGGTGTTTTTCAATGTTGAGGTTGTTGTTGCTTTTCAATGTTGAGGTTGTTGTTGAATTTGTTGGTGTTTTTCAATGTTGAGGTTGTTGTTGTTTTTCAATGTTGAGGTTGTTGTTGAATTTGTTGGTTATTTTCAATTTCGAGGTTGTTGTTGAATTTGTTGGTGTTTTTCAATGTTGAAGTTGTTGAATTTGTTGGTGTTTTTCAATGTTGAGGTTGTTGTTTTTCAATGTTGGGGTTGTTGTTGAATTTGTTGGTGTTTTTAAATGTTGAGGTTGTTGTTGTTTTTCAAAGTTGAGGTTATTGTTAAATTTGTTGGTGTTTTTCAATGTTGAGGTTGTTGTTGTATTTGTTGGTGTTTTTCATTGTTGAGGTTGTTTTTGAATTTGTTGTTGTTTTTCAATGTTGAGGTTGTTGTTGCTTTTCAATGTTGAGGTTGTTGATGAATTTGTTGGTGTTTTTCAATGTTGAGGTTGTTGTTGTTTTTCAATGTTGAGGTTGTTGTTGAATTTGTTGGTTATTTTCAATTTCGAGGTTGTTGTTGAATTTGTTGGTGTTTTTCAATGTTGAAGTTGTTGAAGTTGTTGGTGTTTTTCAATGTTGAGTTTGTTGTTGTTTTTCAATGTTGAGGTTGTTGTTGAATTTGTTGGTGTTTTTCAATGTTGAGGTTGTTGTTGAATTTGTTCGTGTTTTTCAATGCTCAGGTTGTTGTTGTTTTTCAAAGTTGAGGTTGTTGTTGAACTTGTTGGTGTTTTTCAATGTTGAGGTTGTTGTAGTTTTTCAATGTTGAGGTTGTTGTTGAATGTGTTGATGTTTTTCAATGTTGAGGTTGTTGTTGTTTTTCAATGTTGAGGTTGTTGCTGAATTTGTTGGTGTTTTTCAATGTTGAGGTTGTTGTTGAATTTGTTGATGTTTTTCAATGTCGATGTTGTTGTTGAATTTGTTGGTGTTTTTCAATGTTGAAGTTGTTGTTGAATTTGTTGGTGTTTTTCATTGTTGAGGTTGTTGTTGAATTTGCTGGTGTTTTTCAATGTTGAGGTTGTTGTTGCTTTTCAATGTTGAGGTTGTTGTTGAATTTGCTGGTGTTTTTCAATGTTGAAGTTGTTGAATTTGTTGGTGTTTTTCAATGTTGAGGTTGTTGTTGTTTTTCAATGTTGAGGTTGTTGTTGAATTTGTTGGTGTTTTTCAATGTTGAGGTTGTTGTTGTTTTTCAATGTTGAGGTTGTTGTTGAATTTGTTGGTGTTTTTCAACGTTGAGGTTGTTGTTGAATTTGTTCGTGTTTTTCAATGCTGAGGTTTTTGTTGTTTTTCAATGTTGAGGTTGTTGTTGAATTTGTTTGTGTTTTTCAATGTTGAGGTTGTTGTAGTTTTTCAATGTTGAGGTTGTTGTTGAATTTGTTGGTGTTTTTCAATGTTGTGGTTGTTGTTGTTTTTCAATGTTGAGGTTGTTGTTGAATTTGTTGGTGTTTTTCAATTTTGAGGTTGTTGTTGTTTTTCAATGTTGAGGTTGATGTTTAATTTGTTGGTGTTTTTCAATGTTGAGGTTGTTGTTGAATTTGTTGGTGATTTTCATTGTTGAGGTTGTTGAATTTGTTGTTGTTTTTCAATGTTGAGGTTGTTGTTGTTTTTCAATGTTGTGGTTGTTGTTGAATTTGTTGGCGTTTTTCAATGTTGAGGTTGTTGTTGACTTTGTTGGTGTTTTTCAATGTTGAGGTTGTTGTTGTTTTTCAATATTGAGGTTGTTGTTGAATTTGTTTGTGTTTTTCAATGTTGAGGTTGGTGTTGTTTTTCAATGTTGAGGTTGTTTTTGAATTTGTTGGTGTTTTTCAATGTTGAGGTTGTTGTTGAATTTGTTGGTGTTTTTCAATGTTGAGGTTGTTGTTGAATTTGTTGGTCTTTTTCAATGTTGAGGTTGTTGTTGTTTTTCAATGTTGAGGTTGTTGCTGTGTGTGTTGGTGTTTTTCAATGTTGAGGTTGTTGTGGTTTTTCAATGTTGAGGTTGTTGTTGAATTTGTTGGTGCTTTTCAATGTCGAGGTTGTTGTTGAATTTGTTGGTGTTTTTCAATGTTGAAGTTGTTGTTGAATTTGTTGGTGTTTTTCAATGTTGACGTTGTTGTTGAATTTGTTGGTGTTTTTCAATGTTGAGGTTGTTGTTGTCTTTAAATGTGGAGGTTGTTGTTGAATTTGTTGGTGTTTTTCAATTTTGAGGTTGTTGTTGTTTTTCAATGTTGAGGTTGTTGTTGAATTTGTTGGTGTTTTTCCATGTTGAGGTTGTTGTGGAATTTGTTGGTGTTTTTCAATGTTGAAGTTGTTGCTAATTTGTTGGTGTTTTTCAATGTTGAGGTTGTTGTTGTTTTTCAATGTTGAGGTTGTTGTTGAATTTGTTGGTGTTTTTCAATGTTGAGGTTGTTGTTGTTTTTCAATGTTGAGGTTGTTGTTGAATTAGTTGGTGTTTTTCAATTTCGAGGTTGTTGTTGAATTTGTTGGTGTTTTTCAATTTTGAGGTTGTTGTTGTTTTTCAATGTTGAGGTTGTTGTTGAATTTGTTGGTGTTTTTCCATGTTGAGGTTGTTGTGGAATTTGTTGGTGTTTTTCAATGTTGAAGTTGATGTTGAATTTGTTGGTGTTTTTCAATGTTGAGGTTGTTGTTGTTTTTCAATGTTGAGGTTGTTGTTGTTTTTCAATGTTGAGGTTGTTGTTGAATTAGTTGGTGTTTTTCAATTTCGAGGTTGTTGTTGAATTTGTTGGTGTTCTTCAATGTTGAAGTTGTTGTTGAATTTGTTGGTGTTTTTCAATGTTGAGGTTGTTGTTGTTTTTCAATGTTGAGGTTGTTGTTGAATTTGTTGGTGTTTTTCAATGTTGAGGTTGTTGTTGTTTTTCAATGTTGAGGTTGTTGTTGAATTTGTTGGTGTTTTTCAATGTCGAGGTTGTTGTTGAATTTGTTGGTGTTTTTCAATGTTGAGGTTGTTGTTGAATTTGTTGGTGTTTTACAATGTTGAGGTCGTTGTTGAATTTGTTGGCGTTTTTAAATGTTGAGGTTGTTGTTGAATTTGTTGGTGTTTTTCAATGTTGAGGTTGTTGTTGAATTTGTTGGTTTTTTTCAATGTCGAGGTTGTTGTTGAATTTGTTGGTTTTTTCAAAGTTGAAGTTGTTCTTGAATTTGTTGGTGTTTTTCAATGTTGTGGTTGTTGTTGTTTTTCAATGTTGAGGTTGTTGTTGAATTTGTTGGTGTTTTTCAATTTTGAGGTAGTTGTTGTTTTTCAATGTTGAGGTTGTTGTTGAATTTGTTGGTGTTTTTCAATGTTGAGGTTGTTGTTGTTTTTCAATGTTGAGGTTGTTGTTGAATTAGTTGGTGTTTTTCAATTTCGAGGTTGTTGTTGAATTTGTTGGTGTTCTTCAATGTTGAAGTTGTTGTTGAATTTGTTGGTGTTTTTCAATGTTGAGGTTGTTGTTGTTTTTCAATGTTGAGGTTGTTGTTGAATTTGTTGGTGTTTTTCAATGTTGAGGTTGTTGTTGTTTTTCAATGTTGAGGTTGTTGTTGAATTTGTTGGTGTTTTTCAATGTCGAGGTTGTTGTTGAATTTGTTGGTGTTTTTCAATGTTGAGGTTGTTGTTGAATTTGTTGGTGTTTTACAATGTTGAGGTCGTTGTTGAATTTGTTGGCGTTTTTAAATGTTGAGGTTGTTGTTGAATTTGTTGGTGTTTTTCAATGTTGAGGTTGTTGTTGAATTTGTTGGTGTTTTTCAATGTCGAGGTTGTTGTTGAATTTGTTGGATTTTTCAATGTTGAAGTTGTTCTTGAATTTGTTGGTGTTTTTCAATGTTGTGGTTGTTGTTGTTTTTCAATGTTGAGGTTGTTGTTGAATTTGTTGGTGTTTTTCAATTTTGAGGTAGTTGTTGTTTTTCAATGTTGAGGTTGTTGTTGAATTTGTTGGTGTTTTTCCATGTTGAGGTTCTTTTTTTTTTCCAAAGTTGAGGCTGATGTTTAATTTGTTGGTGTTTTTCAATGTTGAGGTAGTTGTTGAATTTGTTGGTGATTTTCATTGTTGAGGTTGTTGTTGAATTTGTTGGTGTTTTTCAATGTTGAAGTTGTTGTTTTTTTTCAATGTTGAGGTTGTTGTTGAATTTGTTGGTGTTTTTCAATGTTGAGGTTGTTGATGAATTTGTTGGTGTTTTTCAATGCTGAGGTTGTTTTTGTTTTTCAATATTGAGGTTGTTGTTGAATTTGTTTGTGTTTTTCAATGTTGAGGTTGGTGTTGAATATGTTGGTGTTTTTCAATGTTGAGGTGGTTATTGTTTTTCAATGTTGAGGTTGTTGTTGAATTTGTTGGTGTTTTTCAATGTTGAAGTTGTTGTTGTTTTTCTTTGTTGAGGTTGTTGTTGTTTTTCAATGTTGAGGTTGTTGTTGTATTTGTTGGTATTTTTCAATGTTGAGGTTGTTGTACTTTTTCAATGTTGAGGTTGTTGTTGAATTTGTTGGTGTTTTTCAATGTCGAGGTTGTTGTTGAATTTGTTGGTGTGTTTCAATGTTGAAGTTGTTGTTGAATATGTTGGTGTTTTTCATTGTTGAGGTTGTTGTTGAATTTGTTGGTGTTTTTCAATGTTGAGGTTGTTGTTGCTTTTCAATGTTCAGGTTGTTGTTGAATTTGTTGGTGTTTTTCAATGTTGAGGTTGTTGTTGTTTTTCAATGTTGAGGTTGTTGTTGAATTTGTTGGTTATTTTCAATTTCGAGGTTGTTGTTGAATTTGTTGGTGTTTTTCAATGTTGAAGTTGTTGAATTTGTTGGTGTTTTTCAATGTTGAGGTTGTTGTTTTTCAATGTTGGGGTTGTTGTTGAATTTGTTGGTGTTTTTAAATGTTGAGGTTGTTGTTGTTTTTCAAAGTTGAGGTTATTGTTAAATTTGTTGGTGTTTTTCAATGTTGAGGTTGTTGTTGTATTTGTTGGTGTTTTTCATTGTTGAGGTTGTTTTTGAATTTGTTGTTGTTTTTCAATGTTGAGGTTGTTGTTGCTTTTCAATGTTGAGGTTGTTGATGAATTTGTTGGTGTTTTTCAATGTTGAGGTTGTTGTTGTTTTTCAATGTTGAGGTTGTTGTTGAATTTGTTGGTTATTTTCAATTTCGAGTTTGTTGTTGAATTTGTTGGTGTTTTTCAATGTTGAAGTTGTTGAAGTTGTTGGTGTTTTTCAATGTTGAGTTTGTTGTTGTTTTTCAATGTTGAGGTTGTTGTTGAATTTGTTCGTGTTTTTCAATGCTCAGGTTGTTGTTGTTTTTCAAAGTTGAGGTTGTTGTTGAACTTGTTGGTGTTTTTCAATGTTGAGGTTGTTGTAGTTTTTCAATGTTGAGGTTGTTGTTGAATGTGTTGATGTTTTTCAATGTTGAGGTTGTTGTTGTTTTTCAATGTTGAGGTTGTGGCTGAATTTGTTGGTGTTTTTCAATGTTGAGGTTGTTGTTGAATTTGTTGATGTTTTTCATGTCGATGTTGTTGTTGAATTTGTTGGTGTTTTTCAATGTTGAAGTTGTTGTTGAATTTGTTGGTGTTTTTCATTGTTGAGGTTGTTGTTGAATTTGCTGGTGTTTTTCAATGTTGAGGTTGCTGTTGCTTTTCAATGTTGAGGTTGTTGTTGAATTTGCTGGTGTTTTTCAATGTTGAAGTTGTTGAATTTGTTGGTGTTTTTCAATGTTGAGGTTGTTGTTGTTTTTCAATGTTGAGGTTGTTGTTGAATTTGTTGGTGTTTTTCAATGTTGAGGTTGTTGTTGTTTTTCAATGTTGAGGTTGTTGTTGAATTTGTTGGTGTTTTTCAACGTTGAGGTTGTTGTTGAATTTGTTCGTGTTTTTCAATGCTGAGGTTTTTGTTGTTTTTCAATGTTGAGGTTGTTGTTGAATTTGTTTGTGTTTTTCAATGTTGAGGTTGTTGTACTTTTTCAATGTTGAGGTTGTTGTTGAATTTGTTGGTGTTTTTCAATGTTGTGGTTGTTGTTGTTTTTCAATGTTGAGGTTGTTGTTGAATTTGTTGGTGTTTTTCAATTTTGAGGTTGTTGTTGTTTTTCAATGTTGAGGTTGATGTTTAATTTGTTGGTGTTTTTCAATGTTGAAGTTGTTGTTGAATTTGTTGGTGTTTTTCATTGTTGAGGTTGTTGTTGAATTTGTTGTTGTTTTTCAATGTTGAGGTTGTTGTTGTTTTTCAATGTTGTGGTTGTTGTTGAATTTGTTGGCGTTTTTCAATGTTGAGGTTGTTGTTGACTTTGTTGGTGTTTTTCAATGTTGAGGTTGTTGTTGTTTTTCAATATTGAGGTTGTTGTTGAATTTGTTTGTGTTTTTCAATGTTGAGGTTGGTGTTGTTTTTCAATGTTGAGGTTGTTTTTGAATTTGTTGGTGTTTTTCAATGTTGAGGTTGTTGTTGAATTTGTTGGTGTTTTTCAATGTTGAGGTTGTTGTTGAATTTGTTGGTCTTTTTCAATGTTGAGGTTGTTGTTGTTTTTCAATGTTGAGGTTGTTGCTGTGTGTGTTGGTGTTTTTCAATGTTGAGGTTGTTGTGGTTTTTCAATGTTGAGGTTGTTGTTGAATTTGTTGGTGCTTTTCAATGTCGAGGTTGTTGTTGAATTTGTTGGTGTTTTTCAATGTTGAAGTTGTTGTTGAATTTGTTGGTGTTTTTCAATGTAGAGCTTGTTGTTGAATTTGTTGGTGTTTCTCAATGTCGAGGTTGTTGTTGAATTTGTTGGTGTTTTTCAATGTTGAAGTTGTTGTTGAATTTGTTGGTGTTTTTCAATGTTGAGGTTGTTGTTGAATTTGTTGGTGTTTTTCAATGTTGAGGTTGTTGTTGTCTTTAAATGTTGAGGTTGTTGTTGAATTTGTTGGTGTTTTTCCATGTTGAGGTTGTTGTGGAATTTGTTGGTGTTTTTCAATGTTGCAGTTGTTGTTGAATTTGTTGGTGTTTTTCAATGTTGAGGTTGTTGTTGAATTTGTTGGTCTTTTTCAATGTTGAGGTTGTTGTTGTTTTTCAATGTTGAGGTTGTTGCTGTGTGTGTTGGTGTTTTTCAATGTTGAGGTTGTTGTGGTTTTTCAATGTTGAGGTTGTTGTTGAATTTGTTGGTGCTTTTCAATGTCGAGGTTGTTGTTGAATTTGTTGGTGTTTTTCAATGTTGAAGTTGTTGTTGAATTTGTTGGTGTTTTTCAATGTAGAGCTTGTTGTTGAATTTGTTGGTGTTTTTCAATGTCGAGGTTGTTGTTGAATTTGTTGGTGTTTTTCAATGTTGAAGTTGTTGTTGAATTTGTTGGTGTTTTTCAATGTTGAGGTTGTTGTTGAATTTGTTGGTGTTTTTCAATGTTGAGGTTGTTGTTGTCTTTAAATGTTGAGGTTGTTGTTGAATTTGTTGGTGTTTTTCAATTTTGAGGTTGTTGTTGTTTTTCAATGTTGAGGTTGTTGTTGAATTTGTTGGTGTTTTTCCATGTTGAGGTTGTTGTGGAATTTGTTGGTGTTTTTCAATGTTGCAGTTGTTGTTGAATTTGTTGGTGTTTTTCAATGTTGAGGTTGTTGTTGTTTTTCAATGTTGAGGTTGTTGTTGAATTTGTTGCTGTTTTTCAATGTTGAGCTTGTTGTTGTTTTTCAATGTTGAGGTTGTTGTTGAATTAGTTGGTGTTTTTCAATTTCGAGGTTGTTGTTGAATTTGTTGGTGTTCTTCAATGTTGAAGTTGTTGTTGAATTTGTTGGTGTTTTTCAATGTTGAGGTTGTTGTTGTTTTTCAATGTTGAGGTTGTTGTTGAATTTGTTGGTGTTTTTCAATGTTGAGGTTGTTGTTGTTTTTCAGTGTTGAGGTTGTTGTTGAATTTGTTGGTGTTTTTCAATGTCGAGGTTGTTGTTGAATTTGTTGGTGTTTTTCAATGTTGAGGTTGTTGTTGAATTTGTTGGTGTTTTACAATGTTGAGGTCGTTGTTGAATTTGTTGGCGTTTTTAAATGTTGAGGTTGTTGTTGAATTTGTTGGTGTTTTTCAATGTTGAGGTTGTTGTTGAATTTGTTGGTGTTTTTCAATGTCGAGGTTGTTGTTGAATTTGTTGGTTTTTTCAATGTTGAAGTTGTTCTTGAATTTGTTGGTGTTTTTCAATGTTGTGGTTGTTGTTGTTTTTCAATGTTGAGGTTGTTGTTGAATTTGTTGGTGTTTTTCAATTTTGAGGTTGTTGTTGTTTTTCAATGTTGAGGTTGTTGTTGAATTTGTTGGTGTTTTTCCATGTTGAGGTTCTTGTTTTTTTTCAAAGTTGAGGTTGATGTTTAATTTGTTGGTGTTTTTCAATGTTGAGGTTGTTGTTGAATTTGTTGGTGTTTTTCATTGTTGAGGTTGTTGTTTTTTTTCAAAGTTGAGGTTGATGTTTAATTTGTTGGTGTTTTTCAATTTCGAGGTTGTTGTTGAATTTGTTGGTGTTTTTCAATGTTGAAGTTGTTGTTGAATTTGTTGGTGTTTTTCAATGTTGAGGTTGTTGTTGTTTTTCAATGTTGAGGTTGTTGTTGAATTTGTTGGTGTTTTTCAATGTTGAGGTTGTTGTTGTTTTTCAATGTTGAGGTTGTTGTTGTTTTTCAATGTTGAGGTTGTTGTTGAATTTGTTGGTGTTTTTCAATGTTGAGGTTGTTGTTGAATTTGTTGCTGTTTTTCAATGTTGAGGTTGTTGTTGTTTTTCAATGTTGACGTTGTTGTTGTATTTTTTTGGTGTTTTTCAACGTTGAGGTTGATGTAGTTTTTCAATGTTAACGTTGTTGTTGAATTTGTTGGTGTTTTTCAATGTTGAAGTTGTTGTTGAATTTGTAAGTGTTTTTCAATGTTGAGGTTGTTGTTGAATTTGTTGGTGTTTTTCAATGTTGAGGTTGTTGTTGTTTTTAAATGTTGAGGTTGTTTTTGAATTTGTTGGTGTTTTTCAATTTTGAGGTTGTTGTTGTTTCTCAATGTTGAGGTTGTTGTTGAATTTGTTGGTGTTTTTCCATGTTGAGGTTGTTGTTGTTTTTCAAAGTTGAGGTTGTTGTTAAATTTGTTGGTGTTTATCAATGTTGAGGTTGTTGTTGAATTTGTTGGTGTTTTTCATTGTTGAGGTTGTTGTTGAATTTGTTGGTGTTTTTCAATGTTGAGGTTTTTGTTGTTTTTCAATGTTGAGGTTGTTTAATTTGTTGCTGTTTTTCAATTTCGAGGTTGTTGTTGTTTTTCAATGTTGAGGTTGTTGTTGAATTTGTTGGTGTTTTTCAATTTCGAGGTTGTTGTTGAATTTGTTGGTGTTTTTCCATGTTGAGGTTGTTGTTGTTTTTCAAAGTTGAGGTTGTTGTTAAATTTGTTGGTGTTTATCAATGTTGAGGTTGTTGTTGAATTTGTTGGTGTTTTTCATTGTTGAGGTTGTTGTTGAATTTGTTGGTGTTTTTCAATGTTGAGGTTTTTGTTGTTTTTCAATGTTGAGGTTGTTAAATTTGTTGGTGTTTTTCAATTTCGAGGTTGTTGTTGTTTTTCAATGTTGAGGTTGTTGTTGAATTTGTTGGTGTTTTTCAATTTCGAGGTTGTTGTTGAATTTGTTGGTGTTTTTCAATGTTGAAGTTGTTGTTGAATTTGTTGGTGTTTTTCAATGTTGAGGTTGTTGTTGTTTTTCAATGTTGAGGTTGTTGCTGAATTTGTTGGTGTTTTTCAATGTTGAGGTTGTTGTTGTTTTTCAATGTTGAGGTTGTTGTTGTTTTTCAATGTTTAGGTTGTTGTTGAATTTGTTGGTGTTTTTCGATGTTGAGGTTGTTTAGTTGTTCAATGTTGAGGTTGTTGTTGAATTTGTTGGTGTTTTTCAATGTCGAGGTTGTTGTTGAATTTGTTGGTGTTTTTCAATGTTGAAGTTGTTGTTGAATTGTTGGTGTTTTTCAATGTTGAGGTTGTTGTTGAATTTGTTGGTGTTTTTCAATGTTGAGGTTGTTGTTGTCTTTAAATGTTCAGGTCGTTGTTGAATTTGTTGGTGTTTTTCAATTTTGAGGTTGTTGTTGTTTTTCAATGTTGAGGTTGTTGTTGAATTTGTTGGTGTTTTTCCGTTTGAGGTTGTTGTTGTTTTTCAAAGTTGAGGTTGTTGTTAAATTTGTTGGTGTTTTTCAATGTTGAGGTTGTTGTTGAATTTGTTGGTGTTTTTCATTGTTGAGCTTGTTGTTGAATTTGTTGGTGTTTTTCAATGTTGAGGTTGTTGTTGTTTTTCAATGTTGAGGTTGTTGTTGAATTTGTTGGTGTTTTTCAAAGTTGAGGTTGTTGTTGTTTTTCAATTTTGAGGTTGTTGTTGAATTTGTTGGTGTTTTTCAATTTCGAGGTTGTTGTTGAATTTGTTCGTGTTTTTCAATGTTGAAGTTGTTGAATTTGTTGGTGTTTTTCAATGTTGAGGTTGTTGTTGTTTTTCAATGTTGAGGTTGTTGTTGAATTTGTTGGTGTTTTTCAATGTTGAGGTTGTTGTTGTTTTTCAATGTTGAGGTTGTTGTTGAATTTCTTGGTGTTTTTCAATGTTGAGGTTTTTGTTGTTTTTCAATGTTGAGGTTGTTGCTGAATTTGTTGGTGTTTTTCAATGTTGAGGTTGTTGTTGAATTTGTTGGTGTTTTTCAATGTTGAGGTTTTTGTTGTTTTTCAATGTTGAGGTTGTTGTTGAATTTGTTGGTGTTTTTCAACTTTGAGGTTGTTGTTGAATTTGTTCGTGTTTTTCAATGCTCAGGTTGTTGTTGTTTTTCAATGTTGAGGTTGTTGTTGAATTTGTTGGTGTTTTTCAATGTTGAGGTTGTTGTAGTTTTTCAATGTTGAGGTTGTTGTTGAATGTGTTGATGTTTTTCAATGTTGAGGTTGTTGTTGTTTTTCAATGTTGAGGTTGTTGCTGAATTTGTTGGTGTTTTTCAATGTTGAGGTTGTTGTTGTTTTTCAATGTTGAAGTTGTTGTTGAATTTGTTGGTGTTTTTCAACGTTGAGGTTGTTGTTGAATTTGTTCGTGTTTTTCAATGCTGAGGTTGTTGTTGTATTTCAATGTTGAGGTTGTTGTTGAATTTGTTGGTGTTTTTCAATGCTGAGGTTGTTGTAGTTTTTCAATGTTGAGGTTGTTGTTGAATTTGTTGATGTTTTTCAACGTCGAGGTTGTTGTTGAATTTGTTGGTGTTTTTCAATGTTGAAGTTGTTGTTGAATTTGTTGGTGTTTTTCAATGTTGAGGTTGTTGTTGAATTTGTTGGTGTTTTTAAATGTTGAGGTTGTTGTTGAATTTGTTGGTGTTTTTCAATGTTGAGGTTGTTGTTGTTTTTGAATGTTGAGGTTGTTGTTGAATTTGTTGTTGTTTTTCTTTGTTGAGGTTGTTGTTGTTCAATGTGCAGGTTGTTGTTGAATTTGTTGGTGTTTTTCAATGTCGAGGTTGTTGTTGAATTTGTTGGTGTTTTTCAATGTTGAATTTGTTGTTGAATTTGTGGGTTTTTTTCAATGTTGAGGTTGTTGTTGTTTTTCAATGTTGAGGTTGTTGTTGAATTTGTTGGTGTTTTTCAATGTTGAGATTGTTGTTGAATTTGTTGGCGTTTTTAAATCTTGAGGTTGTTTTTGAATTTGTTGGTGTTTTTCAATGTAGAGGTTGTTGTTGAATTTGTTGGTGTTTTTCAATGTTGAGGTTGTTGTTGTTTTTCAATATTCAGGTTGTTGTTGAATTGGATGGTATTTTTCAATGTCGAGGTTGTTGTTGAAATATTTGGTGTTTTTCAATGTTGCAGTTGTTGTTGAATTTGTTGGTGTTTTTCAATGTTGAGCGTGTTGTTGTTTTTCAATGTTGAGGTTGTTGTTGAATTTGTTGGTGTTTTTCAATGTTGAGGTTGTTGTTCTTTTTCAATGTTGAGGTTGTTGTTGAATTTGTTGGTGTTTTTAAATGTTGAGGTTGTTGTTGAATTTGTTGGTGTTTTTCAATGTTGAGGTTGTTGTTGTTTTTCAATGTTGAGGTTGTTGTTGAATTTGTTGGTGTTTTTCAATGTTGAGGTTGTTGTTGTTTTTCAATGTTGAGGTTGTTGTTGGATTTGTTGGTGTTTGTCAATTTCGAGGTTGTTGTTGAATTTGTTGGTGTTTTTCAATGTTGAAGTTGCTGTTGAATTTGTTGGTGTTTTTCAATGTTGAGGTTGTTGTTGTTTTTCAATGTTGAGGTTGTTGTTGAATTTGTTGGTGTTTTTCAATGTGGAGGTTGTTGTTGTTTTTCAATGTTGAGGTTGTTGTTGTTTTTCAATTTTGAGGTTGTTGTTGAATTTGTTGGTGTTTTTCACTGTTGAGGTTGCTGTTGAATTTGTTGGTGTTTTTCAATGTTGAGGTTGTTGTTGTTTTTCAATGTTAAGGTTGTTGTTGTATGTGTTGGTGTTTTTCAATGTTGAGGTTGTTGGTTTTTTCAATGTTGAAGTTGTTGTTGAAATTGTGGGTGTTTTTCAATGTTGTGGTTGTTGTTGTTTTTCAATGTTGAGGTTGTTGTTGAATATGTTGGTGTTTTTCAATTTTGAGGTTGTTGTTGTTTTTCAATGTTGAGGTTGTTGTTGAATTTGTTGGTGTTTTTCCATGTTGAGGTTGTTGTTTTTTTTCAAAGTTGAGGTTGATGTTTAATTTGTTGGTGTTTTTCAATGTTGAGGTTGTTGTTGAATTTGTTGGTGTTTTTCATTGTTGAGGTTGTTGTTGAATTTGTTGGTGTTTTTCAATGTTGAGGTTGTTGTTGTTTTTCAATGTTGAAGTTGTTGTTGAATTTGTTGGTGTTTTTCAATGTTGAGGTTGTTGTTGAATTTGTTGGTGTTTTTAAATGTTGAGGTTGTTGTTGTTTTTCAATATTGAGGTTGTTGTTGAATTTGTTTGTGTTTTTCAATGTTGAGGTTGGTATTGAATTTGTTGGTATTTTTCAATGTTGAGGTTGTTGTTGTTTTTCAATGTTGAGGTTGTTTTTGAATTTGTTGGTGTTTTTCAAAGTTGAGGTTGTTGTTGTTTTTCAATGTTGAGGTTGTTGAATTTGTTGGTGTTTTTCAATGTTGAGGTTGTTGTTGTTTTTCAATGTTGAGGTTGTTGTTGAATTTGTTGGTGTTTTTCAATTTCGAGGTTGTTGTTGAATTTGTTGGTGTTTTTCAATGTTGAAGTTGTTGTTGAATTTGTTGGTGTTTTTCAATGTTGAGGTTGTTGTTGTTTTTCAATGTTGAGGTTGTTGTTGAATTTGTTGGTGTTTTTCAATGTTGAGGTTGCTGCTGTTTTTCAATGTTGAGGTTGTTGTTGTTTTTCAATGTTGAGGTTGTTGTTGAATTTGTTGGTGTTTTTCAATGTTGAGGTTGTTGTTGAATTTGTTGCTGTTTTTCAATGTTGAGGTTGTTGTTGTTTTTCAATGTTGAGGTTGTTGTTGTATTTTTTGGTGTTTTTCAATGTTGAGGTTGATGTAGTTTTTCAATGTTAAGGTTGTTGTTGAATTTGTTGGTGTTTTTCAATGTTGAAGTTGTTGTTGAATTTGTAAGTGTTTTTCAATGTTGAGGTTGTTGTTGAATTTGTTGCTGTTTTTCAATGTTGAGGTTGTTGTTGTTTTTAAATGTTGAGGTTGTTGTTGAATTTGTTGGTGTTTTTCAATTTTGAGGTTGTTGTTGTTTCTCAATGTTGAGGTTGTTGTTGAATTTGTTGGTGTTATTCCATGTTGAGGTTGTTGTTGTTTTTCAAAGTTGAGGTTGTTGTTAAATTTGTTGGTGTTTATCAATGTTGAGGTTGTTGTTGAATTTGTTGGTGTTTTTCATTGTTGAGGTTGTTGTTGAATTTGTTGGTATTTTTCAATGTTGAGGTTGATGTTGTTTTTCAATGTTGAGGTTGTTGAATTTGTTGGTGTTTTTCAATTTCGAGGTTGTTGTTGTTTTTCAATGTTGAGGTTGTTGTTGAATTTGTTGGTGTTTTTCAATTTCGAGGTTGTTGTTGAATTTGTTGGTGTTTTTCAATGTTGAAGTTGTTGTTGAATTTGTTGGTGTTTTTCAATGTTGAGGTTGTTGTTGTTTTTCAATGTTGAGGTTGTTGTTGAATTTGTTGGTGTTTTTCAATGTTGAGGTTGTTGTTGTTTTTCAATGTTGAGGTTGTTGTTGTTTTTCAATTAGGAGGTTGTTGTTGAATTTGTTGGTGTTTTTCGATGTTGAGGTTTTTTAGTTTTTCAATGTTGAGGTTGTTGTTGTTTTTGTTGGTGTTTTTCAATGTTGAGGTTGTTGTAGTTTTTCAATGTTGAGGTTGTTGTTGAATTTGTTGGTGTTTTTCAATGTCGAGGTTGTTGTTGAATTTGTTGGTGTTTTTCAATGTTGAAGTTGTTGTTGAATTTGTTGGTGTTTTTCAATGTTGAGGTTGTTGTTGAATTTGTTGGTGTTTTTCAATGTTGAGGTTGTTGTTGTCTTTAAATGTTCAGGTTGTTGTTGAATTTGTTGGTGTTTTTCAATTTTGAGGTTGTTGTTGTTTTTCAATGTTGAGGTTGTTGTTGAATTTGTTGGTATTTTTCCGTTTGAGGTTGTTGTTGTTTTTCAAAGTTGAGGTTGTTGTTAAATTTGTTGGTGTTTTTCAATGTTGAGGTTGTTGTTGAAATTGTTGGTGTTTTTCATTGTTGAGCTTGTTGTTGAATTTGTTGGTGCTTTTCAAAGTTGAGGTTGTTTAGTTTTTCAATGTTGAGGTTGTTGTTGTATTTGTTGGTGTTTTTCAATGTTGAGGTTGTTGTAGTTTTTCAATGTTGAGGTTGTTGTTGAATTTGTTGGTGTTTTTCAATGTTGAGGTTGTTGTTCTTTTTCAATGTTGAGGTTGTTGTTGAATTTGTTGGTGTTTTTAAATGTTGAGGTTGTTGTTGGTGTTTTTCAATGTTGAGGTTGTTGTTGTTTTTCAATGTTGAGGTTGTTGTTGAATTTGTTGGTGTTTTTCAATGTTGAGGTTGTTGTTGTTTTTCACTGTTGAGGGTGTTGTTGAATTTGTTGGTGTTTTTCAATTTCGAGGTTGCTGTTGAATTTGCTGGTGTTTTTCAATGTTGAAGTTGCTGTTGAATTTGTTGGTGTTTTTCAATGTTGATGTTGTTGTTGTTTTTCAATGTTGAGGTTGTTGTTGAATTTGTTGGTGTTTTTCAATGTTGAGGTTGTTGTTGTTTTTCAATGTTGAGGTTGTTGTTGTTTTTCAATGTTGAGGTTGTTGTTGAATTTGTTGGTGTTTTTCAATGTTGAGGTTGTTGTTGAATTTGTTGGTGTTTTTCAATGTTGAGGTGTCGTTGTTTTTCAATGTTGAGGTTGTTGTTGTATGTGTTGGTGTTTTTCAATGTTGAGGTTGTTGGTTTTTTCAATGTTGAAGTTGTTGTTGAAATTGTGGGTGTTTTTCAATGTTGTGGTTGTTGTTGTTTTTCAATGTTGAGGTTGTTGTTGAATATGTTGGTTTTTTTCAATTTTGAGGTTGTTGTTGTTTTTCAATGTTGAGGTTGTTGTTGAATTTGTTGGTGTTTTTCCATGTTGAGGTTGTTGTTTTTTTTCAAAGTTGAGGTTGATGTTTAATTTGTTGGTGTTTTTCAATGTTCAGGTTGTTGTTGAATTTGTTGGTGTTTTTCATTGTTGAGGTTGTTGTTGAATTTGTTGGTGTTTTTCAATGTTGAGGTTGTTGTTGTTTTTCAATGTTGAAGTTGTTGTTGAATTTGTTGGTGTTTTTCAATGTTGAGGTTGTTGTTGAATTTGTTGGTGTTTTTAAATGTTGAGGTTGTTGTTGTTTTTCAATATTGAGGTTGTTGTTGAATTTGTTTGTGTTTTTCAATGTTGAGGTTGGTATTGAATTTATTGGTATTTTTCAATGTTGAGGTTGTTTTTGAATTTGTTGGTGTTTTTCAATGTTGAGGTTGTTGTTGTTCTTCAATGTTGAGGTTGTTGAATTTGTTGGTGTTTTTCAATGTTGAGGTTGTTGTTGTTTTTTCAATGTTGAGGTTGTTGTTGAATTTGTTGGTGTTTTTCAATTTCGAGGTTGTTGTTGAATTTGTTGGTGTTTTTCAATGTTGAAGTTGTTGTTGAATTTGTTGGTGTTTTTCAATGTTGAGGTTGTTGTTGTTTTTCAATGTTGAGGTTCTGTTGAATTTGTTGGTGTTTTTCAATGTTGAGGTTGCTGTTGTTTTTCAATGTTGAGGTTGTTGTTGTTTTTCAATGTTGAGGTTGTTGTTGAATTTGTTGGTGTTTTTCAATGTTGAGGTTGTTTTTGAATTTGTTGCTGTTTTTCAATGTTGAGGTTGTTGTTGTTTTTCAATGTTGAGGTTGTTGTTGTATTTTTTGGTGTTTTTCAATGTTGAGGTTGATGTAGTTTTTCAATGTTAAGGTTGTTGTTGAATTTGTTGGTGTTTTTCAATGTTGAGGTTGTTGTTGTTTTTCAATGTTGAGGTTGTTGAATTTGTTGGTGTTTTTCAATGTTGAGGTTGTTGTTGAATTTGTTGGTGTTTTTCAATTTCGAGGTTGTTGTTGAATTTGTTGGTGTTTTTCAATGTTGAAGTTGTTGTTGAATTTGTTGGTGTTTTTCAATGTTGAGGTTGCTGTTGTTTTTCAATGTTGAGGTTGTTGTTGTTTTTCAATGTTGAGGTTGTTGTTGAATTTGTTGGTGTTTTTCAATGTTGAGGTTGTTGTTGAATTTGCTGCTGTTTTTCAATGTTGAGGTTGATGTAGTTTTTCAATGTTAAGGTTGTTGTTGAATTTGTTGGTGTTTTTCAATGTTGAAGTTGTTGTTGAATTTGTAAGTGTTTTTCAATGTTGAGGTTGTTGTTGAATTTGTTGGTGTTTTTCAATGTTGAGGTTGTTGTTGTTTTTAAATGTTGAGGTTGTTGTTGAATTTGTTGGTGTTTTTCAATTTTGAGGTTGTTGTTGTTTCTCAATGTTGAGGTTGTTGTTGAATTTGTTGGTGTTATTCCATGTTGAGGTTGTTGTTGTTTTTCAAAGTTGAGGTTGTTGTTAAATTTGTTGGTGTTTATCAATGTTGAGGTTGTTGTTGAATTTGTTGGTGTTTTTCATTGTTGAGGTTGTTGTTGAATTTGTTGGTATTTTTCAATGTTGAGGTTGATGTTGTTTTTCAATGTTGAAGTTGTTGTTGAATTTGTTGGTGTTTTTCAATGTTGAGGTTGTTGTTGTTTTTCAATATTGAGGTTGTTGTTGAATTTGTTGGTGTTTTTCAATGTTGAGGTTGTTGTTGTTTTTCAATGTTGAGGTTGTTGTTGTTTTTCAATTAGGAGGTTGTTGTTGAATTTGTTGGTGTTTTTCGATGTTGAGGTTTTTTAGTTTTTCAATGTTGAGGTTGTTGTTGTTTTTGTTGGTCTTTTTCAATGTTGAGGTTGTTGTAGTTTTTCAATGTTGAGGTTGTTGTTGAATTTGTTGGTGTTTTTCAATGTCGAGGTTGTTGTTGAATTTGTTGGTGTTTTTCAATGTTGAAGTTGTTGTTGAATTTGTTGGTGTTTTTCAATGTTGAGGTTGTTGTTGAATTTGTTGGTGTTTTTCAATGTTGAGGTTGTTGTTGTCTTTAAATGTTCAGGTTGTTGTTGAATTTGTTGGTGTTTTTCAATTTTGAGGTTGTTGTTCTTTTTCAATGTTGAGGTTGTTGTTGAATTTGTTGGTATTTTTCCGTTTGAGGTTGTTGTTGTTTTTCAAAGTTGAGGTTGTTGTTAAATTTGTTGGTGTTTTTCAATGTTGAGGTTGTTGTTGAATTTGTTGGTGTTTTTCATTGTTGAGCTTGTTGTTGAATTTGTTGGTGTTTTTCAAAGTTGAGGTTGTTTAGTTTTTCAATGTTGAGGTTGTTGTTGTATTTGTTGGTGTTTTTCAATGTTGAGGTTGTTGTAGTTTTTCAATGTTGAGGTTGTTGTTGAATTTGTTGGTGTTTTTCAATGTTGAGGTTGTTGTTCTTTTTCAATGTTGAGGTTGTTGTTGAATTTGTTGGTGTTTTTAAATGTTGAGGTTGTTGTTGGTGTTTTTCAATGTTGAGGTTGTTGTTGTTTTTCAATGTTGAGGTTGTTGTTGAATTTGTTGGTGTTTTTCAATGTTGAGGTTGTTGTGTTTTTCACTGTTGAGGGTGTTGTTGAATTTGTTGGTGTTTTTCAATTTCGAGGTTGTTGTTGAATTTGTTGGTGTTTTTCAATGTTGAAGTTGCTGTTGAATTTGTTGGTGTTTTTCAATGTTGAGGTTGTTGTTGTTTTTCAATGTTGAGGTTGTTGTTGAATTTGTTGGTGTTTTTCAATGTTGAGGTTGTTGTTGTTTTTCAATGTTGAGGTTGTTGTTGTTTTTCAATGTTGAGGTTGTTGTTGAATTTGTTGGTGTTTTTCAATGTTGAGGTTGTTGTTGAATTTGTTGGTGTTTTTCAATGTTGAGGTTGTCGTTGTTTTTCAATGTTGAGGTTGTTGTTGTATGTGTTGGTGTTTTTCAATGTTGAGGTTGTTGGTTTTTTCAATGTTGAAGTTGTTGTTGAAATTGTGGGTGTTTTTCAATGTTGTGGCTGTTGTTGTTTTTCAATGTTGAGGTTGTTGTTGAATATGTTGGTGTTTTTCAATTTTGAGGTTGTTGTTGTTTTTCAATGTTGAGGTTGTTGTTGAATTTGTTGGTGTTTTTCCATGTTGAGGTTGTTTTTTTTTTCAAAGTTGAGGTTGATGTTTAATTTGTTGGTGTTTTTCAATGTTGAGGTTGTTGTTGAATTTGTTGGTGTTTTTCATTGTTGAGGTTGTTGTTGAATTTGTTGGTGTTTTTCAATGTTGAGGTTGTTGTTGTTTTTCAATGTTGAAGTTGTTGTTGAATTTGTTGGTGTTTTTCAATGTTGAGGTTGTTGTTGAATTTGTTGGTGTTTTTAAATGTTGAGGTTGTTGTTGTTTTTAAATATTGAGGTTGTTGTTGAATTTGTTTGTGTTTTTCAATGTTGAGGTTGGTATTGAATTTGTTGGTATTTTTCAATGTTGAGGTTGTTGTTGTTTTTCAATGTTGAGGTTGTTTTTGAATTTGTTGGTGTTTTTCAATGTTGAGGTTGTTGTTGTTTTTCAATGTTGAGGTTGTTGAATTTGTTGGTGTTTTTCAATGTTGAGGTTGTTGTTGTTTTTCAATGTTGAGGTTGTTGTTGAATTTGTTGGTGTTTTTCAATTTCGAGGTTGTTGTTGAATTTGTTGGTGTTTTTCAATGTTGAAGTTGTTGTTGAATTTGTTGGTGTTTTTCAATGTTGAGGTTGTTGTTGTTTTTCAATGTTGAGGTTGTTGTTGAATTTGTTGGTGTTTTTCAATGTTGAGGTTGCTGTTGTGTTTCAATGTTGAGGTTGTTGTTGTTTTTCAATGTTGAGGTTGTTGTTGAATTTGTTGGTGTTTTTCAATGTTGAGGTTGTTGTTGAATTTGTTGCTGTTTTTCAATGTTGAGGTTGTTGTTGTTTTTCAATGTTGAGGTTGTTGTTGTATTTTTTGGTGTTTTTCAATGTTGAGGTTGATGTAGTTTTTCAATGTTAAGGTTGTTGTTGAATTTGTTGGTGTTTTTCAATGTTGAAGTTGTTGTTGAATTTGTAAGTGTTTTTCGATGTTGAGGTTGTTGTTGAATTTGTTGGTGTTTTTCAATGTTGAGGTTGTTGTTGTCTTTAAATGTTCAGGTTGCTGTTGAATTTGTTGGTGTTTTTCAATTTTGAGGTTGTTGTTGTTTTTCAATGTTGAGGTTGTTGTTGAATTTGTTGGTATTTTTCCGTTTGAGGTTGTTGTTGTTTTTCAAAGTTGAGGTTGTTGTTAAATTTGTTGGTGTTTTTCAATGTTGAGGTTGTTGTTGAATTTGTTGGTGTTTTTCATTGTTGAGCTTGTTGTTGAATTTGTTGGTGTTTTTCAAAGTTGAGGTTGTTTAGTTTTTCAATGTTGAGGTTGTTGTTGTATTTGTTGGTGTTTTTCAATGTTGAGGTTGTTGTAGTTTTTCAATGTTGAGGTTGTTGTTGAATTTGTTGGTGTTTTTCAATGTTGAGGTTGTTGTTCTTTTTCAATGTTGAGGTTGTTGTTGAATTTGTTGGTGTTTTTAAATGTTGAGGTTGTTGTTGGTGTTTTTCAATGTTGAGGTTGTTGTTGTTTTTCAATGTTGAGGTTGTTGTTGAATTTGTTGGTGTTTTTCAATGTTGAGGTTGTTGTTGTTTTTCACTGTTGAGGGTGTTGTTGAAATGGTTGGTGTTTTTCAATTTCGAGGTTGTTCTTGAATTTGTTGGTGTTTTTCAATGTTGAAGTTGCTGTTGAATTTGTTGGTGTTTTTCAATGTTGAGGTTGTTGTTGTTTTTCAATGTTGAGGTTGTTGTTGAATTTGTTGGTGTTTTTCAATGTTGAGGTTGTTGTTGTTTTTCAATATTGAGGTTGTTGTTGTTTTTCAATGTTGAGGTTGTTGTTGAATTTGTTGGTGTTTTTCAATTTTGAGGTTGTTGTTGAATTTGTTGGTGTTTTTCAATGTTGAGGTTGTCGTTGTTTTTCAATGTTGAGGTTGTTGTTGTATGTGTTGGTGTTTTTCAATGTTGAGGTTGTTGGTTTTTTCAATGTTGAAGTTGTTGTTGAAATTGTGGGTGTTTTTCAATGTTGTGGTTGTTGTTGTTTTTCAATGTTGAGGTTGTTGTTGAATATGTTGGTGTTTTTCAATTTTGAGGTTGTTGTTGTTTTTCAATGTTGAGGTTGTTGTTGAATTTGTTGGTGATTTTCCATGTTGAGGTTGTTTTTTTTTTCAAAGTTGAGGTTGATGTTTAATTTGTTGGTGTTTTTCAATGTTGAGGTTGTTGTTGAATTTGTTGGTGTTTTTCATTGTTGAGGTTGTTGTTGAATTTGTTGGTGTTTTTCAATGTTGAGGTTGTTGTTGTTTTTCAATGTTGAAGTTGTTGTTGAATTTGTTGGTGTTTTTCAATGTTGAGGTTGTTGTTGAATTTGTTGGTGTTTTTAAATGTTGAGGTTGTTGTTGTTTTTCAATATTGAGGTTGTTGTTGAATTTGTTTGTGTTTTTCAATGTTGAGGTTGGTATTGAATTTGTTGGTATTTTTCAATGTTGAGGTTGTTGTTGTTTTTCAATGTTGAGGTTGTTTTTGAATTTGTTGGTGTTTTTCAATGTTGAGGTTGTTGTTGTTTTTCAATGTTGAGGTTGTTGAATTTGTTGGTGTTTTTCAATGTTGAGGTTGTTGTTGTTTTTCAATGTTGAGGTTGTTGTTGAATTTGTTGGTGTTTTTCAATTTCGAGGTTGTTGTTGAATTTGTTGGTCTTTTTCAATGTTGAAGTTGTTGTTGAATTTGTTGGTGTTTTTAAATGTTGAGGTTGTTGTTGTTTTTCAATGTTGAGGTTGTTGTTGAATTTGTTGGTGTTTTTCAATGTTGAGGTTGCTGTTGTTTTTCAATGTTGAGGTTGTTGTTGTTTTTCAATGTTGAGGTTGTTGTTGAATTTGTTGGTGTTTTTCAATGTTGAGGTTGTTGTTGAATTTGTTGCTGTTTTTCAATGTTGAGGTTGTTGTTGTTTTTCAATGTTGAGGTTGTTGTTGTATTTTTTGGTGTTTTTCAATGTTGAGGTTGATGTAGTTTTTCAATGTTAAGGTTGTTGTTGAATTTGTTGGTGTTTTTCAATGTTGAAGTTGTTGTTGAATTTGTAATTGTTTTTCGATGTTGAGGTTGTTGTTGAATTTGTTGGTGTTTTTCAATGTTGAGGTTGTTGTTGTCTTTAAATGTTCAGGTTGCTGTTGAATTTGTTGGTGTTTTTCAATTTTGAGGTTGTTATTGTTTTTCAATGTTGAGGTTGTTGTTGAATTTGTTGGTATTTTTCCGTTTGAGGTTGTTGTTGTTTTTCAAAGTTGAGGTTGTTGTTAATTTTGTTGGTGTTTTTCAATGTTGAGGTTGTTGTTGAATTTGTTGGTGTTTTTCATTGTTGAACTTGTTGTTGAATTTGTTGGCGTTTTTCAAAGTTGAGGTTGTTTAGTTTTTCAATGTTGAGGTTGTTGTTGTATTTGTTGGTGTTTTTCAAAGTTGAGGTTGTTGTAGTTTTTCAATGTTGAGGTTGTTGTTGAATTTGTTGGTGTTTTTCAATGTTGAGGTTGTTGTTCTTTTTCAATGTTGAGGTTGTTGTTGAATTTGTTGGTGTTTTTAAATGTTGAGGTTGTTGTTGTTTTCAAATGTTGAGGTTGTTGTTGAATTTGTTGTGTTTTTCAATTTTGAGGTTGTTGTTGTTTTTCAAAGTTGAGGTTGTTGTTAAATTTGTTGGTGTTTTTCAATGTTGAGGTTGTTGTTGAATTTGTTGGTGTTTTTCATTGTTGAGGTTGTTGTTGAATTTGTTGCTGTTTTTCAATGTTGAGGTTGTTGTTGTTTTTCAATGTTGAGGTTGTTGTTGTTTTTCAATGTTGAGGTTGTTGTTGAATTTGTTGGTGTTTTACAATGTTGAGGTCGTTGTTGAATTTGATGGCGTTTTTCAATGTTGAGGTTGTTGTTGAATTTGTTGGTGTTTTTCAATGTTGAGGTTGTTGTTGAATTTGTTGGTGTTTTTCAATGTCGAGGGTCTTGTTGAATTTGTTGGTTTTTTCAATGTTGAAGTTGTCGTTGAAGCTGTTGGTGTTTTTCAATGTTGTGGTTGTTGTTGTTTTTCAATGTTGAGGTTGTTGTTGAATTTGTTGGTATTTTTCAAATTTGACGTTGTTGTTTTTCAATGTTGAGGTTGTTGTTGAATTTGTTGGTGTTTTTCATTGTTGAGGTTGTTGTTGAATTTGTTGGTGTTTTTCAATGTTGAGGTTGTTGTTGTTTTTCAATGTTGAGGTTGTTGTTGAATTTGTTGGTGTTTTTCAATGTTGAGGTTGTTGTTGAATTTGTTGGTGCTTTTCAATGTTGAGGTTGTTGTTTTTCAATATTGAGGTTGTTGTTGAATTTGTTTGTGTTTTTCAATGTTGAGGTTGGTGTTGAATTTGTTGGTATTTTTCAATGTTGAGGTTGTTGTTGTTTTTCAATGTTGAGGTTGTTTTTGAAGTTGTTGTTTTTGAAGTTGTTGGTGTTTTTCAATGTCGAGGTTGTTGTTGAATTTGTTGGTGTTTTTCTATGTTGAAGTTGTTGTTGAATTTGTATGTGTTTTTCAATGTTGAGGTTGTTGTTGAATTTGTTGGTGTTTTTCAATGTTGAGGTTGTTGTTGTTTTTAAATGTTGAGGTTGTTGTTGAATTTGTTGGTGTTTTTCAATTTTGAGGTTGTTGTTGTTTTTCAATGTTGAGGTTGTTGTTGAATTTGTTGGTGTTTTTCCATGTTGAGGTTGTTGTTGTTTTTCAAAGTTGAGGTTGTTGTTGAATTTGTTGGTGTTTTTCAATGTTGAGGTTGTTGTTGAATTTGTTGCTGTTTTTCAATGTTGAGGTTGTTGTTGTTTTTCAAAGTTGAGGTTGTTGTTGTTTTTGTTGGTGTTTTTCAATGTTGAGGTTGTTGGTGTTTTTCTATGTTGAAGTTGTTGTTGAATTTGTATGTGTTTTTCAATGTTGAGGTTGTTGTTGAATTTGTTGGTTTTTTTCAATGTTGAGGTTGTTGTTGTTTTTAAATGTTGAGGTTGTTGTTGAATTTGTTGTGTTTTTCAATTTTGAGGTTGTTCCTGTATTTCAATGTTGAGGTTGTTGTTGAATTTGTTGGTGTTTTTCCATGTTGAGGTTGTTGTTGTTTTTCAAAGTTGAGGTTGTTAAATTTGTTGGTGTTTTTCAATGTTGAGGTTGTTGTTGAATTTGTTGGTGTTTTTCATTGTTGAGGTTGTTGTTGAATTTGTTGCTGTTTTTCAATGTTGAGGTTGTTGTTGTTTTTCAATGTTGAGGTTGTTGTTGAATTTGTTGGTGTTTTTCAATGTTGAGGTTGTTGTTGTTTTTCAATGTTGAGGTTGTTGTTGAATTTGTTGGTGTTTTTCAATGTTGAGGTTGTTGTTGAATTTGTTGGTGTTTAACAATGTTGAGGTCGTTGTTGAATTTGATGGCGTTTTTCAATGTTGAGGTTGTTGTTGAATTTGTTGGTGTTTTTCAATGTTGAGGTTGTTGTTGAATTTGTTGGTGTTTTTCAATGTCGAGGTTCTTGTTGAATTTGTTGGTTTTTGCAATGTTGAAGTTGTCGTTGAAGTTGTTGGTGTTTTTCAATGTTGTGGTTGTTGTTGTTTTTCAATGTTGAGGTTGTTGTTGAATTTGTTGGTATTTTTCAAATTTGACGTTGTTGTTTTTCAATGTTGAGGTTGTTGTTGAATTTGTTGGTGTTTTTCCATATTGAGGTTGTTGTTGTTTTTCAAAGTTCAGGTTGATGTTTAATTTCTTGGTGTTTTTCAATGTTGAGGTTGTTGTTGAATTTGTTGGTGTTTTTCATTGTTGAGGTTGTTGTTGAATTTGTTGGTGTTTTTCAATGTTGAGGTTGTTGTTGTTTTTCAATGTTGAGGTTGTTGTTGAATTTGTTGGTGTTTTTCAATGTTGAGGTTGTTGTTGAATTTGTTGGTGCTTTTCAATGTTGAGGTTGTTGTTTTTCAATGTTGAGGTTGTTGTTGAATTTGTTGGTGTTTTTCAATGTTGAGGTTGTTGTTGTTTTTAAATGTTGAGGTTGTTGTTGAATTTGTTGGTGTTTTTCAATTTTGAGGTTGTTGTTGTTTTTCAATGTTGAGGTTGTTGTTGAATTTGTTGGTGTTTTTCCATGTTGAGGTTGTTGTTGTTCTTCAAAGTTGAGGTTGTTGTTGAATTTGTTGGTGTTTTTCAATGTTGAGGTTGTTGTTGAATTTGTTGCTGTTTTTCAATGTTGAGGTTGTTGTAGTTTTTCAATGTTGAGGTTGTTGTTGAATTTGTTCGTGTTTTTCAATGTCGAGGTTGTTGTTGAATTTGTTGGTGTTTTTCTATGTTGAAGTTGTTGTTGAATTTGTATGTGTTTTTCAATGTTGAGGTTGTTGTTGAATTTGTTGGTGTTTTTCAATGTTGAGGTTGTTGTTGTTTTTAAATGTTGAGGTTGTTGTTGAATTTGTTGTGTTTTTCAATTTTGAGGTTGTTCTTGTTTTTCAATGTTGAGGTTGTTGTTGAATTTGTTGGTGTTTTTCCATGTTGAGGTTGTTGTTGTTTTTCAAAGTTGAGGTTGTTGTTAAATTTGTTGGTGTTTTTCAATGTTGAGGTTGGTGTTGAATTTGTTGGTGTTTTTCATTGTTGAGGTTGTTGTTGAATTTGTTGCTGTTTTTCATTGTTGAGGTTGTTGTTGTTTTTCAATGTTGAGGTTGTTGTTGAATTTGTTGGTGTTTTTCAATGTTGAGGTTGTTGTTGTTTTTCAATGTTGAGGTTGTTGTTGAATTTGTTGGTGTTTTTCAATGTTGTGGTTGTTGTTGAATTTGTTGGTGTTTTACAATGTTGAGGTCGCTGTTGAATTTGATGGCGTTTTTCAATGTTGAGGTTGTTGTTGAATTTGTTGGTGTTTTTCAATGTTGAGGTTGTTGTTGAATTTGTTGGTGTTTTTCAATGTCGAGGTTCTTGTTGAATTTGTTGGTTTTTTCAATGTTGAAGTTGTCGTTGAAGTTGTTGGTGTTTTTCAATGTTGTGGTTGTTGTTGTTTTTCAATGTTGAGGTTGTTGTTGAATTTGTTGGTATTTTTCAAATTTGACGTTGTTGTTTTTCAATGTTGAGGTTGTTGTTGAATTTGTATGTGTTTTTCCATATTGAGGTTGTTGTTGTTTTTCAAAGTTGAGGTTGATGTTTAATTTCTTGGTGTTTTTCAATGTTGAGGTTGTTGTTGAATTTGTTGGTGTTTTTCATTGTTGAGGTTGTTGTTGAATTTGTTGGTGTTTTTCAATGTTGAGGTTGTTGTTGTTTTTCAATGTTGAGGTTGTTGTTGAATTTGTTGGTGTTTTTCAATGTTGAGGTTGTTGTTGAATTTGTTGGTGCTTTTCAATGTTGAGGTTGTTGTTTTTCAATATTGAGGTTGTTGTTGAATTTGTTTGTGTTTTTCAATGTTGAGGTTGGTGTTGAATTTGTTGGTATTTTTCAATGTTGAGGTTGTTGTTGTTTTTCAATGTTGAGGTTGTTTTTGAAGTTGTTGTTTTTGAAGTTGTTGGTGTTTTTCAATGTCGAGGTTGTTGTTGAATTTGTTGGTGTTTTTCTATGTTGAAGTTGTTGTTGAATTTGTATGTGTTTTTCAATGTTGAGGTTGTTGTTGAATTTGTTGGTGTTTTTCAATGTTGAGGTTGTTGTTGTTTTTAAATGTTGAGGTTGTTGTTGAATTTGTTGGTGTTTTTCAATTTTGAGGTTGTTGTTGTTTTTCAATGTTGAGGTTGTTGTTGAATTTGTTGGTGTTTTTCCATGTTGAGGTTGTTGTTGTTTTTCAAAGTTGAGGTTGTTGTTGAATTTGTTGGTGTTTTTCAATGTTGAGGTTGTTGTTGAATTTGTTGCTGTTTTTCAATGTTGAGGTTGTTGTTGTTTTTCAAAGTTGAGGTTGTTGTTGTATTTGTTGGTGTTTTTCAATGTTGAGGTTGTTGTAGTTTTTCAATGTTGAGGTTGTTGTTGAATTTGTTGGTGTTTTTCAATGTCGAGGTTTTTGTTGAATTTGTTGGTGTTTTTCTATGTTGAAGTTGTTGTTGAATTTGTATGTGTTTTTCAATGTTGAGGTTGTTGTTGAATTTGTTGGTTTTTTTCAATGTTGAGGTTGTTGTTGTTTTTAAATGTTGAGGTTGTTGTTGAATTTGTTGTGTTTTTCAATTTTGAGGTTGTTCTTGTTTTTCAATGTTGAGGTTGTTGTTGAATTTGTTGGTGTTTTTCCATGTTGAGGTTGTTGTTGTTTTTCAAAGTTGAGGTTGTTGTTAAATTTGTTGGTGTTTTTCAAAGTTGAGGTTTTTGTTGAATTTGTTGGTGTTTTTCATTGTTGAGGTTGTTGTTGAATTTGTTGCTGTTTTTCAATGTTGAGGTTGTTGTTGTTTTTTAATGTTGAGGTTGTTGTTGAATTTGTTGGTGTTTTTCAATGTTGAGGTTGTTGTTGTTTTTCAATGTTGAGGTTGTTGTTGAATTTGTTGGTGTTTTTCAATGTTGAGGTTGTTGTTGAATTTGTTGGTGTTTTACAATGTTGAGGTCGTTGTTGAATTTGATGGCGTTTTTCAATGTTGAGGTTGTTGTTGAATTTGTTGGTGTTTTTCAATGTTGAGGTTGTTGTTGAATTTGTTGGTGTTTTTCAATGTCGAGGTTCTTGTTGAATTTGTTGGTTTTTGCAATGTTGAAGTTGTCGTTGAAGTTGTTGGTGTTTTTCAATGTTGTGGTTGTTGTTGTTTTTCAATGTTGAGGTTGTTGTTGAATTTGTTGGTATTTTTCAAATTTGACGTTGTTGTTTTTCAATGTTGAGGTTGTTGTTGAATTTGTTGGTGTTTTTCCATATTGAGGTTGTTGTTGTTTTTCAAAGTTGAGGTTGATGTTTAATTTCTTGGTGTTTTTCAATGTTGAGGTTGTTGTTGAATTTGTTGGTGTTTTTCATTGTTGAGGTTGTTGTTGAATTTGTTGGTGTTTTTCAATGTTGAGGTTGTTGTTGTTTTTCAATGTTGAGGTTGTTGTTGAATTTGTTGGTGTTTTTCAATGTTGAGGTTGTTGTTGAATTTGTTGGTGCTTTTCAATGTTGAGGTTGTTGTTTTTCAATATTGAGGATGTTGTTGAATTTGTTTGTGTTTTTCAATGTTGAGGTTGGTGTTGAATTTGTTGGTATTTTTCAATGTTGAGGTTGTTGTTGTTTTTCAATGTTGAGGTTGTTTTTGAAGTTGTTGGTGTTTTTCAATGTTGAGGTTGTTGTTGTTTTTCAATGTTGAGGTTGTTGAATTTGTTGGTGTTTTTCAATGTTGAGGTTGTTGTTGTTTTTCAATGTTGAGGTTGTTGTTGAATTTGTTGGTGTTTTTCAATTTCGAGGTTGTTGTTGAATTTGTTGGTGTTTTTCAATTGTTGAAGTTGTTGTTGAATTTGTTGGTGTTTTTCAATGTTGAGGTTGTTGTTGAATTTGTTGGTGTTTTTCAATGTTGAGGTTGTTGTTGTATTTCAATGTTGAGGTTGTTGTTGAATTTGTTGGTGTTTTTCAATGTTGAGGTTGTTGTTGAATTTGTTGGTGTTTTTCAATGTTGAGGTTGTTGTTGTTTTTCAAATTTGAGGTTGTTGTTGTATTTGTTGGTGATTTTCAATGTTGAGGTTGTTGTAGTTTTTCAATGTTGAGGTTGTTTTTGAATTTGTTGGTGTTTTTCAATGTCGAGGTTGTTGTTGAATTTGTTGGTGTTTTTCTATGTTGAAGTTGTTGTTGAATTTGTATGTGTTTTTCAATGTTGAGGTTGTTGTTGAATTTGTTGATGTTTTTCAATGTTGAGGTTGTTGTTGTTTTTAAATGTTGAGGTTGTTGTTGAATTTGTTGGTGTTTTTCAATTTTGAGGTTGTTGTTGTTTTTCAAAGTTGAGGTTGTTGTTGAATTTGTTGGTGTTTTTCAATGTTGAGGTTGTTGTTGAATTTGTTGCTGTTTTTCAATGTTGAGGTTGTTGTTGTTTTTCAAATTTGAGGTTGTTGTTGTATTTGTTGGTGATTTTCAATGTTGAGGTTGTTGTAGTTTTTCAATGTTGAGGTTGTTTTTGAATTTGTTGGTGTTTTTCAATGTCGAGGTTGTTGTTGAATTTGTTGGTGTTTTTCTATGTTGAAGTTGTTGTTGAATTTGTATGTGTTTTTCAATGTTGAGGTTGTTGTTGAATTTGTTGGTGTTTTTCAATGTTGAGGTTGTTGTTGTTTTTAAATGTTGAGGTTGTTGTTGAATTTGTTGGTGTTTTTCAATTTTGAGGTTGTTGTTGTTTTTCAAAGTTGAGTATGTTGTTGAATTTGTTGGTGTTTTTCAATGTTGAGGTTGTTGTTGAATTTGTTGCTGTTTTTCAATGTTGAGGTTGTTGTTGTTTTTCAAAGTTGAGGTTGTTGTTGTATTTGTTGGTGTTTTTCAATGTTGAGGTTGTTGTAGTTTTTCAATGTTGAGGATGTTGTTGAATTTGTTGGTGTTTTTCAATGTCGAGGTTGTTGTTGAATTTGTTGGTGTTTTTCTATGTTGAAGTTGTTGTTGAATTTGTATGTGTTTTTCAATGTTGAGGTTGTTGTTGAATTTGTTGGTGTTTTTCAATGTTGAGGTTGTTGTTGTTTTTAAATGTTGAGGTTGTTGTTGAATTTGTTGGTGTTTTTCAATTTTGAGGTTGTTCTTGTTTTTCAATGTTGAGGTTGTTGTTGAATTTGTTGGTGTTTTTCCATGTTGAGGTTGTTGTTGTTTTTCAAAGTTGAGGTTGTTGTTTAATTTGTTGGTGTTTTTCAATGTTGAGGTTGTTGTTGAATTTGTTGGTGTTTTTCATTGTTGAGGTTGTTGTTGAATTTGTTGCTGTTTTTCAATGTTGAGGTTGTTGTTGTTTTTCAAAGTTGAGGTTGTTGTTGTATTTGTTGGTGTTTTTCAATGTTGAGGTTGTTGTAGTTTTTCAATGTTGAGGTTGTTGTTGAATTTGTTGGTGTTTTTCAATGTCGAGGTTGTTGTTGAATTTGTTGGTGTTTTTCTATGTTGAAGTTGTTGTTGAATTTGTATGTGTTTTTCAATGTTGAGGTTGTTGTTGAATTTGTTGGTGTTTTTCAATGTTGAGGTTGTTGTTGTTTTTAAATGTTGAGGTTGTTGTTGAATTTGTTGGTGTTTTTCAATTTTGAGGTTGTTGTTGTTTTTCAATGTTGAGGTTGTTGTTGAATTTGTTGGTGTTTTTCATTGTTGAGGTTGTTGTTGAATTCGTTGGTGTTTTTCAATGTTGAGGTTGTTGTTGTTTTTCAATGTTGCGGTTGTTGTTGTATTTGTTGGTGTTTTTCAATGTTGAGGTTGTTGTAGTTTTTCAATGTTGAGGTTGTTGTTGAATTTGTTGGTGTTTTTCAATGTCGAGGTTGTTGTTGAATTTGTTGGTGTTTTTCAATGTTGAAGTTGCTGTTGAATTTGTATGTGTTTTTCAATGTTGAGGTTGTTGTTGAATTTGTTGGTGTTTTTCAATGTTGAGGTTGTTGTTGTTTTTAAATGTTGAGGTTGTTGTTGAATTTGTTGGTGGTTTTCAATTTTGAGGTTGTTGTTGTTTTTCAATGTTGAGGTTGTTGAATTTGTTGGTGTTTTTCAATGTTGAGGTTGTTGTTGTTTTTCAATGTTGAGGTTGTTGTTGAATTTGTTGGTGTTTTTCAATTTCGAGGTTGTTGTTGAATTTGTTGGTGTTTTTCAATGTTGAAGTTGTTGTTGAATTTTTTGTTGTTTTTCAATGTTGAGGTTGTTGTTGTTTTTCAATGTTGAGTTGTTGTTGAATTTGTTGGTGTCTTTCAATGTTGAGGTTGTTGTTGTTTTTCAATGTTGAGGTTGTTGTTGCTTTTCAATGTTGAGGTTGTTGTTGAATTTGTGGTGTTTTTCAATGTTGAGGTTGTTGTTGTTTTTCAATGTTGAGGTTGTTGTTGTTTTTCAATGTTGAGGTTGTTGTTGAATTTGTTGGTGTTTTTCAATTTCGAGGTTGTTGTTGAATTTGTTGGTGTTCTTCAATGTTGAAGTTGTTGTTGAATTTGTTGGTGTTTTTCAATTTTGAGGTTGTTGTTGTTTTTCAATGTTGAGGTTGTTGTTGAATTTGTTGGTGTTTTTCCATGTTGAGGTTGTTGTTGTTTTTCAAAGTTGAGGTTGTTGTTGAATTTGTTGGTGTTTCTCAATGTTGAGGTTGTTGTTCAATTTGTTGGTGCTTTTCAATGTTGAGGTTGTTGTTTTTCAATATTGAGGTTGTTGTTGAATTTGTTTGTGTTTTTCAATGTTGAGGTTGGTGTTGAATTTGTTGGTATTTTTCAATGTTGAGGTTGTTGTTGTTTTTCAATGTTGAGGTTGTTTTTGAATTTGTTGGTGTTTTTCAATGTTGAGGTTGTTTTTGTTTTTCAATGTTGAGGTTGTTGAATTTGTTGGTGTTTTTCAATGTTGAGGTTGTTGTTGTTTTTCAATGTTGAGGTTGTTGTTGAATTTGTTGGTGTTTTTCAATTTCGAGGTTGTTGTTGAATTTGTTGGTGTTTTTCAATTGTTGAAGTTGCTGTTGAATTTGTTGGTGTTTTTCAATGTTGAGGTTGTTGTTGAATTTGTTGGTGTTTTTCAATGTTGAGGTTGTTGTTGTATTTCAATGTTGAGGTTGTTGTTGAATTTGTTGGTGTTTTTCAATGTTGAGGTTGTTGTTGAATTTGTTGGTGTTTTTCCATGTTGAGGTTGTTGTTGTTTTTCAAAGTTGAGGTTGTTGTTGAATTTGTTGGTGTTTTTCAATGTTGAGGTTGTTGTTGAATTTGTTGCTGTTTTTCAATGTTGAGGTTGTTGTTGTTTTTCAAAGTTGAGGTTGTTGTTGTATTTGTTGGTGTTTTTCAATGTTGAGGTTGTTGTAGTTTTTCAATGTTGAGGTTGTTGTTGAATTTGTTGGTGTTTTTCAATGTCGAGGTTGTTGTTGAATTTGTTGGTGTTTTTCTATGTTGAAGTTGTTGTTGAATTTGTATGTGTTTTTCAATGTTGAGGTTGTTGTTGAATTTGTTGGTGTTTTTCAATGTTGAGGTTGTTGTTGTTTTTAAATGTTGAGGTTGTTGTTGAATTTTTTGTGTTTTTCAATTTTGAGGTTGTTCTTGTTTTTCAATGTTGAGGTTGTTGTTGAATTTGTTGGTGTTTTTCCATGTTGAGGTTGTTGTTGAATTTGTTGGTGTTTTACAATGTTGAGGTCGTTGTTGAATTTGATGGCGTTTTTCAATGTTGAGGTTGTTGTTGAATTTGTTGGTGTTTTTCAATGTTGAGGTTGTTGTTGAATTTGTTGGTGTTTTTCAATGTCGAGGTTCTTGTTGAATTTGTTGGTTTTTGCAATGTTGAAGTTGTCGTTGAAGTTGTTGGTGTTTTTCAATGTTGAGGTTGTTGTTGTTTTTAAATGTTGAGGTTGTTGTTGAATTTGTTGGTGTTTTTCAATTTTGAGGTTGTTGTTGTTTTTCAAAGTTGAGGTTGTTGTTGAATTTGTTGGTGTTTTTCAATGTTGAGGTTGTTGTTGAATTTGTTGCTGCTTTTCAATGTTGAGGTTGTTGTTGTATTTCAAAGTTGAGGTTGTTGTTGTATTTGTTGGTGTTTTTCAATGTTGAGGTTGTTGTTGAATTTGTTGGTGTTTTTCAATGTTGAGGTTGTTGTTGTTTTTAAATGTTGAGGTTGTTGTTGAATTTGTTGTGTTTTTCAATTTTGAGGTTGTTCTTGTTTTTCAATGTTGAGGTTGTTGTTGAATTTGTTTGTGTTTTTCCATGTTGAGGTTGTTGTTGTTTTTCAAAGTTGAGGTTGTTGTTAAATTTGTTGGTGTTTTTCAAAGTTGAGGTTTTTGTTGAATTTGTTGGTGTTTTTCATTGTTGAGGTTGTTGTTGAATTTGTTGCTGTTTTTCAATGTTGAGGTTGTTGTTGTTTTTTAATGTTGAGGTTGTTGTTGAATTTGTTGGTGTTTTTCAATGTTGAGGTTGTTGTTGTTTTTCAATGTTGAGGTTGTTGTTGAATTTGTTGGTGTTTTTCAATGTTGAGGTTGTTGTTGAATTTGTTGGTGTTTTACAATGTTGAGGTCGTTGTTGAATTTGATGGCGTTTTTCAATGTTGAGGTTGTTGTTGAATTTGTTGGTGTTTTTCAATGTTGAGGTTGTTGTTGAATTTGTTGGTGTTTTTCAATGTCGAGGTTCTTGTTGAATTTGTTGGTTTTTGCAATGTTGAAGTTGTCGTTGAAGTTGTTGGTGTTTTTCAATGTTGTGGTTGTTGTTGTTTTTCAATGTTGAGGTTGTTGTTGAATTTGTTGGTATTTTTCAAATTTGACGTTGTTGTTTTTCAATGTTGAGGTTGTTGTTGAATTAGTTGGTGTTTTTCCATATTGAGGTTGTTGTTGTTTTTCAAAGTTGAGGTTGATGTTTAATTTCTTGGTGTTTTTCAATGTTGAGGTTGTTGTTGAATTTGTTGGTGTTTTTCATTGTTGAGGTTGTTGTTGAATTTGTTGGTGTTTTTCAATGTTGAGGTTGTTGTTGTTTTTCAATGTTGAGGTTGTTGTTGAATTTGTTGGTGTTTTTCAATGTTGAGGTTGTTGTTGAATTTGTTGGTGCTTTTCAATGTTGAGGTTGTTGTTTTTCAATATTGAGGATGTTGTTGAATTTGTTTGTGTTTTTCAATGTTGAGGTTGGTGTTGAATTTGTTGGTATTTTTCAATGTTGAGGTTGTTGTTGTTTTTCAATGTTGAGGTTGTTTTTGAAGTTGTTGGTGTTTTTCAATGTTGAGCTTGTTGTTGTTTTTCAATGTTGAGGTTGTTGAATTTGTTGGTGTTTTTCAATGTTGAGGTTGTTGTTGTTTTTCAATGTTGAGGTTGTTGTTGAATTTGTTGGTGTTTTTCAATTTCGAGGTTGTTGTTGAATTTGTTGGTGTTTTTCAATTGTTGAAGTTGTTGTTGAATTTGTTGGTGTTTTTCAATGTTGAGGTTGTTGTTGAATTTGTTGGTGTTTTTCAATGTTGAGGTTGTTGTTGTATTTCAATGTTGAGGTTGTTGTTGAATTTGTTGGTGTTTTTCAATGTTGAGGTTGTTGTTGAATTTGTTGGTGTTTTTCAATGTTGAGGTTGTTGTTGTTTTTCAAATTTGAGGTTGTTGTTGTATTTGTTGGTGATTTTCAATGTTGAGGTTGTTGTAGTTTTTCAAAGTTGAGGTTGTTTTTGAATTTGTTGGTGTTTTTCAATGTCGAGGTTGTTGTTGAATTTGTTGGTGTTTTTCTATGTTGAAGTTGTTGTTGAATTTGTATGTGTTTTTCAATGTTGAGGTTGTTGTTGAATTTGTTGGTGTTTTTCAATGTTGAGGTTGTTGTTGTTTTTAAATGTTGAGGTTGTTGTTGAATTTGTTGGTGTTTTTCAATTTTGAGGTTGTTGTTGTTTTTCAAAGTTGAGGTTGTTGTTGAATTTGTTGGTGTTTTTCAATGTTGAGGTTGTTGTTGAATTTGTTGCTGTTTTTCAATGTTGAGGTTGTTGTTGTTTTTCAAAGTTGAGGTTGTTGTTGTATTTGTTGGTGTTTTTCAATGTTGAGGTTGTTGTAGTTTTTCAATGTTGAGGATGTTGTTGAATTTGTTGGTGTTTTTCAATGTCGAGGTTGTTGTTGAATTTGTTGGTGTTTTTCTATGTTGAAGTTGTTGTTGAATTTGTATGTGTTTTTCAATGTTGAGGTTGTTGTTGAATTTGTTGGTGTTTTTCAATGTTGAGGTTGTTGTTGTTTTTAAATGTTGAGGTTGTTGTTGAATTTGTTGGTGTTTTTCAATTTTGAGGTTGTTCTTGTTTTTCAATGTTGAGGTTGTTGTTGAATTTGTTGGTGTTTTTCCATGTTGAGGTTGTTGTTGTTTTTCAAAGTTGAGGTTGTTGTTAAATTTGTTGGTGTTTTTCAATGTTGAGGTTGTTGTTGAATTTGTTGGTGTTTTTCATTGTTGAGGTTGTTGTTGAATTTGTTGCTGTTTTTCAATGTTGAGGTTGTTGTTGTTTTTAAAAGTTGAGGTTGTTGTTGTATTTGTTGGTGTTTTTCAATGTTGAGGTTGTTGTAGTTTTTCAATGTTGAGGTTGTTGTTGAATTTGTTGGTGTTTTTCAATGTCGAGGTTGTTGTTGAATTTGTTGGTGTTTTTCTATGTTGAAGTTGTTGTTGAATTTGTATGTGTTTTTCAATGTTGAGGTTGTTGTTGAATTTGTTGGTGTTTTTCAATGTTGAGGTTGTTGTTGTTTTTAAATGTTGAGGTTGTTGTTGAATTTGTTGGTGTTTTTCAATTTTGAGGTTGTTGTTGTTTTTCAATGTTGAGGTTGTTGTTGAATTTGTTGGTGTTTTTCATTGTTGAGGTTGTTGTTGAATTCGTTGGTGTTTTTCAATGTTGAGGTTGTTGTTGTTTTTCAATGTTGCGGTTGTTGTTGTATTTGTTGGTGTTTTTCAATGTTGAGGTTGTTGTAGTTTTTCAATGTTGAGGTTGTTGTTGAATTTGTTGGTGTTTTTCAATGTCGAGGTTGTTGTTGAATTTGTTGGTGTTTTTCAATGTTGAAGTTGTTGTTGAATTTGTATGTGTTTTTCAATGTTGAGGTTGTTGTTGAATTTGTTGGTGTTTTTCAATGTTGAGGTTGTTGTTGTTTTTAAATGTTGAGGTTGTTGTTGAATTTGTTGGTGGTTTTCAATTTTGAGGTTGTTGTTGTTTTTCAATGTTGAGGTTGTTGAATTTGTTGGTGTTTTTCAATGTTGAGGTTGTTGTTGTTTTTCAATGTTGAGGTTGTTGTTGAATTTGTTGGTGTTTTTCAATTTCGAGGTTGTTGTTGAATTTGTTGGTGTTTTTCAATGTTGAAGTTGTTGTTGAATTTTTTGTTGTTTTTCAATGTTGAGGTTGTTGTTGTTTTTCAATGTTGAGTTGTTGTTGAATTTGTTGGTGTCTTTCAATGTTGAGGTTGTTGTTGTTTTTCAATGTTGAGGTTGTTGTTGCTTTTCAATGTTGAGGTTGTTGTTGAATTTGTGGTGTTTTTCAATGTTGAGGTTCTTGTTGTTTTTCAATGTTGAGGTTGTTGTTGTTTTTCAATGTTGAGGTTGTTGTTGAATTTGTTGGTGTTTTTCAATTTCGAGGTTGTTGTTGAATTTGTTGGTGTTCTTCAATATTGAAGTTGTTGTTGAATTTGTTGGTGTTTTTCAATTTTGAGGTTGTTGTTGTTTTTCAATGTTGAGGTTGTTGTTGAATTTGTTGGTGTTTTTCCATGTTGAGGTTGTTGTTGTTTTTCAAAGTTGAGGTTGTTGTTGAATTTGTTGGTGTTTCTCAATGTTGAGGTTGTTGTTGAATTTGTTGGTGCTTTTCAATGTTGAGGTTGTTGTTTTTCAATATTGAGGTTGTTGTTGAATTTGTTTGTGTTTTTCAATGTTGAGGTTGGTGTTGAATTTGTTGGTATTTTTCAATGTTGAGGTTGTTGTTGTTTTTCAATGTTGAGGTTGTTTTTGAATTTGTTGGTGTTTTTCAATGTTGAGGTTGTTTTTGTTTTTCAATGTTGAGGTTGTTGAATTTGTTGGTGTTTTTCAATGTTGAGTTTGTTGTTGTTTTTCAATGTTGAGGTTGTTGTTGAATTTGTTGGTGTTTTTCAATTTCGAGGTTGTTGTTGAATTTGTTGGTGTTTTTCAATTGTTGAAGTTGCTGTTGAATTTGTTGGTGTTTTTCAATGTTGAGGTTGTTGTTGAATTTGTTGGTGTTTTTCAATGTTGAGGTTGTTGTTCTATTTCAATGTTGAGGTTGTTGTTGAATTTGTTGGTGTTTTTCAATGTTGAGGTTGTTGTTGAATTTGTTGGTGTTTTTCCATGTTGAGGTTGTTGTTGTTTTTCAAAGTTGAGGTTGTTGTTGAATTTGTTGGTGTTTTTCAATGTTGAGGTTGTTGTTGAATTTGTTGCTGTTTTTCAATGTTGAGGTTGTTGTTGTTTTTCAAAGTTGAGGTTGTTGTTGTATTTGTTGGTGTTTTTCAATGTTGAGGTTGTTGTAGTTTTTCAATGTTGAGGTTGTTGTTGAATTTGTTGGTGTTTTTCCATGTTGAGGTTGTTGTTGAATTTGTTGGTGTTTTACAATGTTGAGGTCGTTGTTGAATTTGATGGCGTTTTTCAATGTTGAGGTTGTTGTTGAATTTGTTGGTGTTTTTCAATGTTGAGGTTGTTGTTGAATTTGTTGGTGTTTTTCAATGTCGAGGTTCTTGTTGAATTTGTTGGTTTTTGCAATGTTGAAGTTGTCGTTGAAGTTGTTGGTGTTTTTCAATGTTGAGGTTGTTGTTGTTTTTAAATGTTGAGGTTGTTGTTGAATTTGTTGGTGTTTTTCAATTTTGAGGTTGTTGTTGTTTTTCAAAGTTGAGGTTGTTGTTGAATTTGTTGGTGTTTTTCAATGTTGAGGTTGTTGTTGAATTTGTTGCTGCTTTTCAATGTTGAGGTTGTTGTTGTTTTTCAAAGTTGAGGTTGTTGTTGTATTTGTTGGTGTTTTTCAATGTTGAGGTTGTTGTAGTTTTTCAATGTTAAGGATGTTGTTGAATTTGTTGGTGTTTTTCAATGTCGAGGTTGTTGTTGAATTTGTTGGTGTTTTTCTATGTTGAAGTTGTTGTTGAATTTGTATGTGTTTTTCAATGTTGAGGTTGTTGTTGAATTTGTTGGTGTTTTTCAATGTTGAGGTTGTTGTTGTTTTTAAATGTTGAGGTTGTTGTTGAATTTGTTGGTGTTTTTCAATTTTGAGGTTGTTCTTGTTTTTCAATGTTGAGGTTGTTGTTGAATTTGTTGGTGTTTTTCCATGTTGAGGTTGTTGTTGTTTTTCAAAGTTGAGGTTGTTGTTAAATTTGTTGGTGTTTTTCAATGTTGAGGTTGTTGTTGAATTTGTTGGTGTTTTTCATTGTTGAGGTTGTTGTTGAATTTGTTGCTGTTTTTCAATGTTGAGGTTGTTGTTGTTTTTCAAAGTTGAGGTTGTTGTTGTATTTGTTGGTGTTTTTCAATGTTGAGGTTGTTGTAGTTTTTCAATGTTGAGGTTGTTGTTGAATTTGTTGGTGTTTTTCAATGTCGAGGTTGTTGTTGAATTTGTTGGTGTTTTTCTATGTTGAAGTTGTTGTTGAATTTGTATGTGTTTTTCAATGTTGAGGTTGTTGTTGAATTTGTTGGTGTTTTTCAATGTTGAGGTTGTTGTTGTTTTTAAATGTTGAGGTTGTTGTTGAATTTGTTGGTGTTTTTCAATTTTGAGGTTGTTGTTGTTTTTCAATGTTGAGGTTGTTGTTGAATTTGTTGGTGTTTTTCATTGTTGAGGTTGTTGTTGAATTTGTTGGTGTTTTTCAATGTTGAGGTTGTTGTTGTTTTTCAATGTTGCGGTTGTTGTTGTATTTGTTGGTGTTTTTCAATGTTGAGGTTGTTGTAGTTTTTCAATGTTGAGGTTGTTGTTGAATTTGTTGGTTTTTTTCAATGTCGAGGTTGTTGTTGAATTTGTTGGTGTTTTTCAATGTTGAAGTTGTTGTTGAATTTGTATGTGTTTTTCAATGTTGAGGTTGTTGTTGAATTTGTTGGTGTTTTTCAATGTTGAGGTTGTTGTTGTTTTTAAATGTTGAGGTTGTTGTTGAATTTGTTGGTGGTTTTCAATTTTGAGGTTGTTGTTGTTTTTCAATGTTGAGGTTGTTGAATTTGTTGGTGTTTTTCAATGTTGAGGTTGTTGTTGTTTTTCAATGTTGAGGTTGTTGTTGAATTTGTTGGTGTTTTTCAATTTCGAGGTTGTTGTTGAATTTGTCGGTGTTTTTCAATGTTGAAGTTGTTGTTGAATTTTTTGTTGTTTTTCAATGTTGAGGTTGTTGTTGTTTTTCAATGTTGAGTTGTTGTTGAATTTGTTGGTGTCTTTCAATGTTGAGGTTGTTGTTGTTTTTCAATGTTGAGGTTTTTGTTGCTTTTCAATGTTGAGGTTGTTGTTGAATTTGTGGTGTTTTTCAATGTTGAGGTTGTTGTTGTTTTTCAATGTTGAGGTTGTTGTTGTTTTTCAATGTTGAGGTTGTTGTTGAATTTGTTGGTGTTTTTCAATGTTGAGGTTGTTGTTGAATTTGTTGGTGCTTTTCAATGTTGAGGTTGTTGTTTTTCAATATTGAGGTTGTTGTTGAATTTGTTTGTGTTTTTCAATGTTGAGGTTGGTGTTGAATTTGTTGGTATTTTTCAATGTTGAGGTTGTTGTTGTTTTTCAATGTTGAGGTTGTTTTTGAATTTGTTGGTGTTTTTCAATGTTGAGGTTGTTGTTGAATTTGTTGGTGTTTTTCAATTTCGAGGTTGTTGTTGAATTTGTTGGTGTTCTTCAATGTTGAAGTTGTTGTTGAATTTGTTGGTGTTTTTCAATTTTGAGGTTGTTGTTGTTTTTCAATGTTGAGGTTGTTGTTGAATTTGTTCGTGTTTTTCCATGTTGAGGTTGTTGTTGTTTTTCAAAGTTGAGGTTGTTGTTGAATTTGTTGGTGTTTTTCAATGTTGAGGTTGTTGTTGAATTTGTTGGTGCTTTTCAATGTTGAGGTTGTTGTTTTTCAATATTGAGGTTGTTGCTGAATTTGTTTGTGTTTTTCAATGTTGAGGTTGGTGTTGAATTTGTTGGTATTTTTCAATGTTGAGGTTGTTGTTGTTTTTCAATGTTGAGGTTGTTTTGAATTTGTTGGTGTTTTTCAATGTTGAGGTTGTTTTTGTTTTTCAATGTTGAGGTTGTTGAATTTGTTGGTGTTTTTCAATGTTGAGGTTGTTGTTGTTTTTCAATGTTGAGGTTGTTGTTGAATTAGTTGGTGTTTTCCAATTTCGAGGTTGTTGTTGAATTTGTTTGTGTTTTTCAATTGTTGAAGTTGCTGTTGAATTTGTTGGTGTTTTTCAATGTTGAGGTTGTTGTTGAATTTGTTGGTGTTTTTCAATGTTGAGGTTGTTGTTGTATTTCAATGTTGAGGTTGTTGTTGAATTTGTTGGTGTTTTTCAATGTTGAGGTTGTTGTTGAATTTGTTGGTGTTTTTCCATGTTGAGGTTGTTGTTGTTTTTCAAAGTTGAGGTTGTTGTTGAATTTGTTGGTGTTTTTCAATGTTGAGGTTGTTGTTGAATTTGTTGCTGTTTTTCAATGTTGAGGTTGTTGTTGTTTTTCAAAGTTGAGGTTGTTGTTGTATTTGTTGGTGTTTTTCAATGTTGAGGTTGTTGTAGTTTTTCAATGTTGAGGTTGTTGTTGAATTTGTTGGTGTTTTTCAATGTCAAGGTTGTTGTTGAATTTGTTGGTGTTTTTCTATGTTGAAGTTGTTGTTGAATTTGTATGTGTTTTTCAATGTTGAGGTTGTTGTTGAATTTGTTGGTGTTTTTCAATGTTGAGGTTGTTGTTGTTTTTAAATGTTGAGGTTGTTGTTGAATTTGTTGTGTTTTTCAATTTTGAGGTTGTTCTTGTTTTTCAATGTTGAGGTTGTTGTTGAATTTGTTGGTGTTTTTCCATGTTGAGGTTGTTGTTGTTTTTCAAAGTTGAGGTTGTTGTTAAATTTGTTGGTGTTTTTCAATGTTGAGGTTGTTGTTGAATTTGTTGGTGTTTTTCATTGTTGAGGTTGTTGTTGAATTTGTTGCTGTTTTTCAATGTTGAGGTTGTTGTTGTTTTTCAATGTTGAGGTTGTTGTTGAATTTGTTGGTGTTTTTCAATGTTGAGGTTGTTGTTGTTTTTCAATGTTGAGGTTGTCGTTGAATTTGTTGTTGTCTTTCAATGTCGAGGTTGTTGTTGAATTTGTTGGTGTTTTTCAATGTTGAGGTTGTTGTTGAATTTGTTGGTGTTTTACAATGTTGAGGTCGTTGTTGAATTTGATGGCGTTTTTCATTGTTGAGGCTGTTGTTGAATTTGTTGGTGTTTTTCAATGTTGAGGTTGTTGTTGAATTTGTTGGTGTTTTTCAATGTCGAGGTTCTTGTTGAATTTGTTGGTTTTTTCAATGTTGAAGTTGTCGTTGAAGTTGTTGGTGTTTTTCAATGTTGTGGTTGTTGTTGTTTTTCAATGTTGAGGTTGTTGTTGAATTTGTTGGTATTTTTCAAATTTGACGTTGTTGTTTTTCAATGTTGAGGTTGATGTTTAATTTCTTGGTGTTTTTCAATGTTGAGGTTGTTGTTGAATTTGTTGGTGTTTTTCATTGTTGAGGTTGTTGTTGAATTTGTTGGTGTTTTTCAATGTTGAGGTTGTTGTTGTTTTTCAATGTTGAGGTTGTTGTTGAATTTGTTGGTGTTTTTCAATGTTGAGGTTGTTGTTGAATTTGTTGGTGCTTTTCAATGTTGAGGTTGTTGTTTTTCAATATTGAGGTTGTTGTTGAATTTGTTTGTGTTTTTCAATGTTGAGGTTGGTGTTGAATTTGTTGGTATTTTTCAATGTTGAGGTTGTTGTTGTTTTTCAATGTTGAGGTTGTTTTTGAATTTGTTGGTGTTTTTCAATGTTGAGGTTGTTGTTGTTTTTCAATGTTGAGGTTGTTGAATTTGTTGGTGTTTTTCAATGTTGAGGTTGTTGTTGTTTTTCAATGTTGAGGTTGTTGTTGAATTTGTTGGTGTTTTTCAATTTCGAGGTTGTTGTTGAATTTGTTGGTGTTTTTCAATTGTTGAAGTTGTTGTTGAATTTGTTGGTGTTTTTCAATGTTGAGGTTGTTGTTGAATTTGTTGGTGTTTTTCAATGTTGAGGTTGTTGTTGTATTTCAATGTTGAGGTTGTTTTTGAATTTGTTGGTGTTTTTCAATGTTGAGGTTGTTGTTGAATTTGTTGGTGTTTTTCAATGTTGAGGTTGTTGTTGTTTTTCAAATTTGAGGTTGTTGTTGTATTTGTTGGTGATTTTCAATCTTGAGGTTGTTGTAGTTTTTCAATGTTGAGGTTGTTTTTGAATTTGTTGGTGTTTTTCAATGTCGAGGTTGTTGTTGAATTTGTTGGTGTTTTTCTATGTTGAAGTTGTTGTTGAATTTGTATGTGTTTTTCAATGTTGAGGTTGTTGTTGAATTTGTTGGTGTTTTTCAATGTTGAGGTTGTTGTTGTTTTTAAATGTTGAGGTTGTTGTTGAATTTGTTGGTGTTTTTCAATTTTGAGGTTGTTGTTGTTTTTCAATGTTGAGGTTGTTGTTGAATTTGTTGGTGTTTTTCCATGTTGAGGTTGTTGTTGTTTTTCAAAGTTGAGGTTGTTGTTGAATTTGTTGGTGTTTTTCAATGTTGAGGTTGTTGTTGAATTTGTTGCTGTTTTTCAATGTTGAGGTTGTTGTTGTTTTTCAAATTTGAGGTTGTTGTTGTATTTGTTGGTGTTTTTCAATGTTGAGGTTGTTGTAGTTTTTCAATGTTGAGGATGTTGTTGAATTTGTTGGTGTTTTTCAATGTCGAGTTTGTTGTTGTTGAATTTGTTGGTGTTTTTCTATGTTGAAGTTGTTGTTGAATTTGTATGTGTTTTTCAATGTTGAGGTTGTTGTTGAATTTGTTGGTGTTTTTCAATGTTGAGGTTGTTGTTGTTTTTAAATGTTGAGGTTGTTGTTGAATTTGTTGGTGTTTTTCAATTTTGAGGTTGTTCTTGTTTTTCAATGTTGAGGTTGTTGTTGAATTTGTTGGTGTTTTTCCATGTTGAGGTTGTTGTTGTTTTTCAAAGTTGAGGTTGTTGTTATATTTGTTGGTGTTTTTCAATGTTGAGGTTGTTGTTGAATTTGTTGGTGTTTTTCATTGTTGAGGTTGTTGTTGAATTTGTTGCTGTTTTTCAATGTTGAGGTTGTTGTTGTTTTTCAAAGTTGAGGTTGTTGTTGTAGTTGTTGGTGTTTTTCAATGTTGAGGTTGTTGTAGTTTTTCAATGTTGAGGTTGTTGTTGAATTTGTTGGTGTTTTTCAATGTCGAGGTTGTTGTTGAATTTGTTGGTGTTTTTCTATGTTGAAGTTGTTGTTGAATTTGTATGTGTTTTTCAATGTTGAGGTTGTTGTTGAATTTGTTGGTGTTTTTCAATGTTGAGGTTGTTGTTGTTTTTAAATGTTGAGGTTGTTGTTGAATTTGTTGGTGTTTTTCAATTTTGAGGTTGTTGTTGTTTTTCAATGTTGAGGTTGTTGTTGAATTTGTTCGTGTTTTTCATTGTTGAGGTTGTTGTTGAATTTGTTGCTGTTTTTCAATGTTGAGGTTGTTGTTGTTTTTCAATGTTGCGGTTGTTGTTGTATTTGTTGGTGTTTTTCAATGTTGAGGTTGTTGTAGTTTTTCAATGTTGAGGTTGTTGTTGAATTTGTTGGTGTTTTTCAATGTCGAGGTTGTTGTTGAATTTGTTGGTGTTTTTCAATGTTGAAGTTGTTGTTGAATTTGTATGTGTTTTTCAATGTTGAGGTTGTTGTTGAATTTGTTGGTGTTTTTCAATGTTGAGGTTGTTGTTGTTTTTAAATGTTGAGGTTGTTGTTGAATTTGTTGGTGGTTTTCAATTTTGAGGTTGTTGTTGTTTTTCAATGTTGAGGTTGTTGAATTTGTTGGTGTTTTTCAATGTTGAGGTTGTTGTTGTTTTTCAATGTTGAGGTTGTTGTTGAATTTGTTGGTGTTTTTCAATTTCGAGGTTGTTGTTGAATTTGTTGGTGTTTTTCAATGTTGAAGTTGTTGTTGAATTTTTTGTTGTTTTTCAATGTTGAGGTTGTTGTTGTTTTTCAATGTTGAGTTGTTGTTGAATTTGTTGGTGTTTTTCAATGTTGAGGTTGTTGTTGTTTTTCAATGTTGAGGTTGTTGTTGCTTTTCAATGTTGAGGTTGTTGTTGAATTTGTGGTGTTTTTCAATGTTGAGGTTGTTGTTGTTTTTCAATGTTGAGGTTGTTGTTGTTTTTCAATGTTGAGGTTGTTGTTGAATTTGTTGGTGTTTTTCAATTTCGAGGTTGTTGTTGAATTTGTTGGTGTTCTTCAATGTTGAAGTTGTTGTTGAATTTGTTGGTGTTTTTCAATTTTGAGGTTGTTGTTGTTTTTCAATGTTGAGGTTGTTGTTGAATTTGTTGGTGTTTTTCCATGTTGAGGTTGTTGTTGTTTTTCAAAGTTGAGGTTATTGTTGAATTTGTTGGTGCTTTTCAATGTTGAGGTTGTTGTTTTCAATATTGAGGTTGTTGTTGAATTTGTTTGTGTTTTTCAATGTTGAGGTTGGTGTTGAATTTGTTGGTATTTTTCAATGTTGAGGTTGTTGTTGTTTTTCAATGTTGAGGTTGTTTTTGAATTTGTTGGTGTTTTTCAATGTTGAGGTTGTTTTTGTTTTTCAATGTTGAGGTTGTTGAATTTGTTGGTGTTTTTCAATGTTGAGGTTGTTGTTGTTTTTCAATGTTGAGGTTGTTGTTGAATTTGTCGGTGTTTTTCAATTTCGAGGTTGTTGTTGAATTTGTTGGTGTTTTTCAATTGTTGAAGTTGTTGTTGAATTTGTTGGTGTTTTTCAATGTTGAGGTTGTTGTTGAATTTGTTGGTGTTTTTCAATGTTGAGGTTGTTGTTGTATTTCAATGTTGAGGTTGTTGTTGAATTTGTTGGTGTTTTTCAATGTTGAGGTTGTTGTTGAAATTGTTGGTGTTTTTCAATGTTGAGGTTATTGTTGTTTTTCAAATTTGAGGTTGTTGTTGTATTTGTTGGTGATTTTCAATGTTGAGGTTGTTGTAGTTTTTCAATGTTGCGGTTGTTTTTGAATTTGTTGGTGTTTTTCAATGTCGAGGTTGTTGTTGAATTTGTTGGTGTTTTTCTATGTTGAAGTTGTTGTTGAATTTGTATGTGTTTTTCAATGTTGAGGTTGTTGTTGAATTTGTTGGTGTTTTTCAATGTTGAGGTTGTTGTTGTTTTTAAATGTTGAGGTTGTTGTTGAATTTGTTGGTGTTTCTCAATTTTGAGGTTGTTGTTGTTTTTCAATGTTGAGGTTGTTGTTGAATTTGTTGGTGTTTTTCCATGTTGAGGTTGTTGTTGTTTTTCAAAGTTGAGGTTGTTGTTGAATTTGTTGGTGTTTTTCAATGTTGAGGTTGTTGTTGAATTTGTTGCTGTTTTTCAATGTTGAGGTTGTTGTTGTTTTTCAAAGTTGAGGTTGTTGTTGTATTTGTTGGTGTTTTACAATGTTGAGGTTGTTGTAGTTTTTCAATGTTGAGGATATTGTTGAATTTGTTGGTGTTTTTCAATGTCGAGGTTGTTGTTGAATTTGTTGGTGTTTTTCTATGTTGAAGTTGTTGTTGAATTTGTATGTGTTTTTCAATGTTGAGGTTGTTGTTGAATTTGTTGGTGTTTTTCAATGTTGAGGTTGTTGTTGTTTTTAAATGTTGAGGTTGTTGTTGAATTTGTTGGTGTTTTTCAATTTTGAGGTTGTTCTTGTTTTTCAATGTTGAGGTTGTTGAATTTGTTGGTGTTTTTCCATGTTGAGGTTGTTGTTGTTTTTCAAAGTTGAGGTTGTTGTTAAATTTGTTGGTGTTTTTCAATGTTGAGGTTGTTGTTGAATTTGTTGCTGTTTTTCATTGTTGAGGTTGTTGTTGAATATTTTGCTGTTTTTCAATGTTGAGGTTGTTGTTGTTTTTCAAAGTTGAGGTTGTTGTTGTATTTGTTGGTGTTTTTCAATGTTGAGGTTGTTGTAGTTTTTCAATGTTGAGGTTGTTGTTGAATTTGTTGGTGTTTTTCAATGTCGAGGTTGTTGTTGAATTTGTTGGTGTTTTTCTATGTTGAAGTTGTTGTTGAATTTGTATGTGTTTTTCAATGTTGAGGTTGTTGTTGAATTTGTTGGTGTTTTTCAATGTTGAGGTTGTTGTTGTTTTTAAATGTTGAGGTTGTTGTTGAATTTGTTGGTGTTTTTCAATTTTGAGGTTGTTGTTGTTTTTCAATGTTGAGGTTGTTGTTGAATTTGTTGGTGTTTTTCCATGTTGAGGTTGTTGTTGTTTTTCAAAGTTGAGGTTGTTGTTGAATTTGTTGGTGTTTTTCAATGTTGAGGTTGTTGTTGAATTTGTTGCTGTTTTTCAATGTTGAGGTTGTTGTTGTTTTTCAAAGTTGAGGTTGTTGTTGTATTTGTTGGTGTTTTTCAATGTTGAGGTTGTTGTAGTTTTTCAATGTTGAGGATGTTGTTGAATTTGTTGGTGTTTTTCAATGTCGAGGTTGTTGTTGAATTTGTTGGTGTTTTTCTATGTTGAAGTTGTTGTTGAATTTGTATGTGTTTTTCAATGTTGAGGTTGTTGTTGAATTTGTTGGTGTTTTTCAATGTTGAGGTTGTTGTTGTTTTTAAATGTTGAGGTTGTTGTTGAATTTGTTGGTGTTTTTCAATTTTGAGGTTGTTCTTCTTTTTCAATGTTGAGGTTGTTGTTGAATTTGTTGGTGTTTTTCCATGTTGAGGTTGTTGTTGTTTTTCAAAGTTGAGGTTGTTGTTAAATTTGTTGGTGTTTTTCAATGTTGAGGTTGTTGTTGAATTTGTTGGTGTTTTTCATTGTTGAGGTTGTTGTTGAATTTGTTGCTGTTTTTCAATGTTGAGGTTGTTGTTGTTTTTCAAAGTTGAGGTTGTTGTTGTATTTGTCGGTGTTTTTCAATGTTGAGGTTGTTGTAGTTTTTCAATGTTGAGGTTGTTGTTGAAGTTGTTGGTGTTTTTCAATGTCGAGGTTGTTGTTGAATTTGTTGGTGTTTTTCTATGTTGAAGTTGTTGTTGAATTTGTATGTGTTTTTCAATGTTGAGGTTGTTGTTGAATTTGTTGGTGTTTTTCAATGTTGAGGTTGTTGTTGTTTTTAAATGTTGAGGTTGTTGTTGAATTTGTTGGTGTTTTTCAATTTTGAGGTTGTTGTTGTTTTTCAATGTTGAGGTTGTTGCTGAATTTGTTGGTGTTTTTCATTGTTGAGGTAGTTGTTGAATTTGTTGCTGTTTTTCAATGTTGAGGTTGTTGTTGTTTTTCAATGTTGCGGTTGTTGTTGTATTTGTTGGTGTTTTTCAATGTTGAGGTTGTTGTAGTTTTTCAATGTTGAGGTTGTTGTTGAATTTGTTGGTGTTTTTCAATGTCGAGGTTGTTGTTGAATTTGTTGGTGTTTTTCAATGTTGAAGTTGTTGTTGAATTTGTATGTGTTTTTCAATGTTGAGGTTGTTGTTGAATTTGTTGGTGTTTTTCAATGTTGAGGTTGTTGTTGTTTTTAAATGTTGAGGTTGTTGTTGAATTTGTTGGTGTTTTTCAATTTTGAGGTTGTTGTTGTTTTTCAATGTTGAGGTTGTTGAATTTGTTGGTGTTTTTCAATGTTGAGGTTGTTGTTGTTTTTCAATGTTGAAGTTGTTGTTGAATTTGTTGATGTTTTTCAATTTCGAGATTGTTGTTGAATTTGTTGGTGTTTTTCAATGTTGAAGTTGTTGTTGAATTTTTTGTTGTTTTTCAATGTTGAGGTTGTTGTTGTTTTTCAATGTTGAGTTGTTGTTGAATTTGTTGGTGTTTTTCAATGTTGAGGTTGTTGTTGTTTTTCAATGTTGAGGTTGTTGTTGCTTTTCAATGTTGAGGTTGTTGTTGAATTTGTGGTGTTTTTCAATGTTGAGGTTGTTGTTGTTTTTCAATGTTGAGATTGTTGTTGTTTTTCAATGTTGAGGTTGTTGTTGAATTTGTTGGTGTTTTTCAATTTCGAGGTTGTTGTTGAATTTGTTGGTGTTCTTCAATGTTGAAGTTGTTGTTGAATTTGTTGGTGTTTTTCAATTTTGAGGTTGTTGTTGTTTTTCAATGTTGAGGTTGTTGTTGAATTTGTTGGTGTTTTTCCATGTTGAGGTTGTTGTTGTTTTTCAAAGTTGAGGTTGTTGTTGAATTTGTTGGTGTTTTTCAATGTTGAGGTTGTTGTTGAATTTGTTGCTGTTTTTCAATGTTGAGGTTGTTGTTGTTTTTCAAAGTTGAGGTTGTTGTTGTATTTGTTGGTGTTTTTCAATGTTGAGGTTGTTGTAGTTTTTCAATGTTGAGGATGTTGTTGAATTTGTTGGTGTTTTTCAATGTCGAGGTTGTTGTTGAATTTGTTGGTGTTTTTCTATGTTGAAGTTGTTGTTGAATTTGTATGTGTTTTTCAATGTTGAGGTTGTTGTTGAATTTGTTGGTGTTTTTCAATGTTGAGGTTGTTGTTGTTTTTAAATGTTGAGGTTGTTGTTGAATTTGTTGGTGTTTTTCCATGTTGAGGTTGTTGTTGTTTTTCAAAGTTGAGGTTGTTGTTAAATTTGTTGGTGTTTTTCAATGTTGAGGTTGTTGTTGAATTTGTTGGTGTTTTTCATTGTTGAGGTTGTTGTTGAATTTGTTGCTGTTTTTCAATGTTGAGGTTGTTGTTGTTTTTCAAAGTTGAGGTTGTTGTTGTATTTGTTGGTGTTTTTCAATGTTGAGGTTGTTGTAGTTTTTCAATGTATAGGTTGTTGTTGAATTTGTTGCTGTTTTTCAATGTCGAGGTTGTTGTTGAATTTGTTGGTGTTTTTCTATGTTGAAGTTGTTGTTGAATTTTTATGTGTTTTTCAATGTTGAGGTTGTTGTTGAATTTGTTGGTGTTTTTCAATGTTGAGGTTGTTGTTGTTTTTAAATGTTGAGGTTGTTGTTGAATTTGTTGGTGTTTTTCAATTTTGAGGTTGTTGTTGTTTTTCAATGTTGAGGTTGTTGTTGAATTTGTTGGTGTTTTTCAATGTTGAGGTTGTTGTTGTTTTTAAATGTTGAGGTTGTTGTTGAATTTGTTGGTGTTTTTCAATTTTGAGGTTGTTGTTGTTTTTCAATGTTGAGGTTGTTGTTGAATTTGTTGGTGTTTTTCCATGTTGAGGTTGTTGTTGTTTTTCAAAGTTGAGGTTGTTGTTGAATTTGTTGGTGTTTTTCAATGTTGAGGTTGTTGTTGAATTTGTTGCTGTTTTTCAATGTTGAGGTTGTTGTTGTTTTTCAAAGTTGAGGTTGTTGTTGTATTTGTTGGTGATTTACAATGTTGAGGTTGTTGTAGTTTTTCAATGTTGAGGATATTGTTGAATTTGTTGGTGTTTTTCAATGTCGAGGTTGTTGTTGAATTTGTTGGTGTTTTTCTATGTTGAAGTTGTTGTTGAATTTGTATGTGTTTTTCAATGTTGAGGTTGTTGTTGAATTTGTTGGTGTTTTTCAATGTTGAGGTTGTTGTTGTTTTTAAATGTTGAGGTTGTTGTTGAATTTGTTGGTGTTTTTCAATTTTGAGGTTGTTCTTGTTTTTCAATGTTGAGGTTGTTGAATTTGTTGGTGTTTTTCCATGTTGAGGTTGTTGTTGTTTTTCAAAGTTGAGGTTGTTGTTAAATTTGTTGGTGTTTTTCAATGTTGAGGTTGTTGTTGAATTTGTTGGTGTTTTTCATTGTTGAGGTTGTTGTTGAATTTGTTGCTGTTTTTCAATGTTGAGGTTGTTGTTGTTTTTCAAAGTTGAGGTTGTTGTTGTATTTGTTGGTGTTTTTCAATGTTGAGGTTGTTGTAGTTTTTCAATGTTGAGGTTGTTGTTGAATTTGTTGGTGTTTTTCATTGTTGAGGTAGTTGTTGAATTTGTTGCTGTTTTTCAATGTTGAGGTTGTTGTTGTTTTTCAATGTTGCGGTTGTTGTTGTATTTGTTGGTGTTTTTCAATGTTGAGGTTGTTGTAGTTTTTCAATGTTGAGGTTGTTGTTGAATTTGTTGGTGTTTTTCAATGTCGAGGTTGTTGTTGAATTTGTTGGTGTTTTTCAATGTTGAAGTTGTTGTTGAATTTGTATGTGTTTTTCAATGTTGAGGTTGTTGTTGAATTTGTTGGTGTTTTTCAATGTTGAGGTTGTTGTTGTTTTTAAATGTTGAGGTTGTTGTTGAATTTGTTGGTGTTTTTCAATTTTGAGGTTGTTGTTGTTTTTCAATGTTGAGGTTGTTGAATTTGTTGGTGTTTTTCAATGTTGAGGTTGTTGTTGTTTTTCAATGTTGAGGTTGTTGTTGAATTTGTTGATGTTTTTCAATTTCGAGATTGTTGTTGAATTTGTTGGTGTTTTTCAATGTTGAAGTTGTTGTTGAATTTTTTGTTGTTTTTCAATGTTGAGGTTGTTGTTGTTTTTCAATGTTGAGTTGTTGTTGAATTTGTTGGTGTTTTTCAATGTTGAGGTTGTTGTTGTTTTTCAATGTTGAGGTTGTTGTTGCTTTTCAATGTTGAGGTTGTTGTTGAATTTGTGGTGTTTTTCAATGTTGAGGTTGTTGTTGTTTTTCAATGTTGAGATTGTTGTTGTTTTTCAATGTTGAGGTTGTTGTTGAATTTGTTGGTGTTTTTCAATTTCGAGGTTGTTGTTGAATTTGTTGGTGTTCTTCAATGTTGAAGTTGTTGTTGAATTTGTTGGTGTTTTTCAATTTTGAGGTTGTTGTTGTTTTTCAATGTTGAGGTTGTTGTTGAATTTGTTGGTGTTTTTCCATGTTGAGGTTGTTGTTGTTTTTCAAAGTTGAGGTTGTTGTTGAATTTGTTGGTGTTTTTCAATGTTGAGGTTGTTGTTGAATTTGTTGCTGTTTTTCAATGTTGAGGTTGTTGTTGTTTTTCAAAGTTGAGGTTGTTGTTGTATTTGTTGGTGTTTTTCAATGTTGAGGTTGTTGTAGTTTTTCAATGTTGAGGATGTTGTTGAATTTGTTGGTGTTTTTCAATGTCGAGGTTGTTGTTGAATTTGTTGGTGTTTTTCTATGTTGAAGTTGTTGTTGAATTTGTATGTGTTTTTCAATGTTGAGGTTGTTGTTGAATTTGTTGGTGTTTTTCAATGTTGAGGTTGTTGTTGTTTTTAAATGTTGAGGTTGTTGTTGAATTTGTTGGTGTTTTTCCATGTTGAGGTTGTTGTTGTTTTTCAAAGTTGAGGTTGTTGTTAAATTTGTTGGTGTTTTTCAATGTTGAGGTTGTTGTTGAATTTGTTGGTGTTTTTCATTGTTGAGGTTGTTGTTGAATTTGTTGCTGTTTTTCAATGTTGAGGTTGTTGTTGTTTTTCAAAGTTGAGGTTGTTGTTGTATTTGTTGGTGTTTTTCAATGTTGAGGTTGTTGTAGTTTTTCAATGTATAGGTTGTTGTTGAATTTGTTGCTGTTTTTCAATGTCGAGGTTGTTGTTGAATTTGTTGGTGTTTTTCTATGTTGAAGTTGTTGTTGAATTTGTATGTGTTTTTCAATGTTGAGGTTGTTGTTGAATTTGTTGGTGTTTTTCAATGTTGAGGTTGTTGTTGTTTTTAAATGTTGAGGTTGTTGTTGAATTTGTTGGTGTTTTTCAATTTTGAGGTTGTTGTTGTTTTTCAATGTTGAGGTTGTTGTTGAATTTGTTGGTGTTTTTCAATGTTGAGGTTGTTGTTGTTTTTAAATGTTGAGGTTGTTGTTGAATTTGTTGGTGTTTTTCAATTTTGAGGTTGTTGTTGTTTTTCAATGTTGAGGTTGTTGTTGAATTTGTTGGTGTTTTTCCATGTTGAGGTTGTTGTTGTTTTTCAAAGTTGAGGTTGTTGTTGAATTTGTTGGTGTTTTTCAATGTTGAGGTTGTTGTTGAATTTGTTGCTGTTTTTCAATGTTGAGGTTGTTGTTGTTTTTCAAAGTTGAGGTTGTTGTTGTATTTGTTGGTGTTTTACAATGTTGAGGTTGTTGTAGTTTTTCAATGTTGAGGATATTGTTGAATTTGTTGGTGTTTTTCAATGTCGAGGTTGTTGTTGAATTTGTTGGTGTTTTTCTATGTTGAAGTTGTTGTTGAATTTGTATGTGTTTTTCAATGTTGAGGTTGTTGTTGAATTTGTTGGTGTTTTTCAATGTTGAGGTTGTTGTTGTTTTTAAATGTTGAGGTTGTTGTTGAATTTGTTGGTGTTTTTCAATTTTGAGGTTGTTCTTGTTTTTCAATGTTGAGGTTGTTGAATTTGTTGGTGTTTTTCCATGTTGAGGTTGTTGTTGTTTTTCAAAGTTGAGGTTGTTGTTAAATTTGTTGGTGTTTTTCAATGTTGAGGTTGTTGTTGAATTTGTTGGTGTTTTTCATTGTTGAGGTTGTTGTTGAATTTGTTGCTGTTTTTCAATGTTGAGGTTGTTGTTGTTTTTCAAAGTTGAGGTTGTTGTTGTATTTGTTGGTGTTTTTCAATGTTGAGGTTGTTGTAGTTTTTCAATGTTGAGGTTGTTGTTGAATTTGTTGGTGTTTTTCAATGTCGAGGTTGTTGTTGAATTTGTTGGTGTTTTTCTATGTTGAAGTTGTTGTTGAATTTGTATGTGTTTTTCAATGTTGAGGTTGTTGTTGAATTTGTTGGTGTTTTTCAATGTTGAGGTTGTTGTTGTTTTTAAATGTTGAGGTTGTTGTTGAATTTGTTGGTGTTTTTCAATGTTGAGGTTGTTGTTGTTTTTAAATGTTGAGGTTGTTGTTGAATTTGTTGGTGTTTTTCAATTTTGAGGTTGTTCTTGTTTTTCAATGTTGAGGTTGTTGAATTTGTTGGTGTTTTTCCATGTTGAGGTTGTTGTTGTTTTTCAAAGTTGAGGTTGTTGTTAAATTTGTTGGTGTTTTTCAATGTTGAGGTTGTTGTTGAATTTGTTGGTGTTTTTCATTGTTGAGGTTGTTGTTGAATTTGTTGCTGTTTTTCAATGTTGAGGTTGTTGTTGTTTTTCAAAGTTGAGGTTGTTGTTGTATTTGTTGGTGTTTTTCAATGTTGAGGTTGTTGTAGTTTTTCAATGTTGAGGTTTTTGTTGAATTTGTTGGTGTTTTTCATTGTTGAGGTAGTTGTTGAATTTGTTGCTGTTTTTCAATGTTGAGGTTGTTGTTGTTTTTCAATGTTGCGGTTGTTGTTGTATTTGTTGGTGTTTTTCAATGTTGAGGTTGTTGTAGTTTTTCAATGTTGAGGTTGTTGTTGAATTTGTTGGTGTTTTTCAATGTCGAGGTTGTTGTTGAATTTGTTGGTGTTTTTCAATGTTGAAGTTGTTGTTGAATTTGTATGTGTTTTTCAATGTTGAGGTTGTTGTTGAATTTGTTGGTGTTTTTCAATGTTGAGGTTGTTGTTGTTTTTAAATGTTGAGGTTGTTGTTGAATTTGTTGGTGTTTTTCAATTTTGAGGTTGTTGTTGTTTTTCAATGTTGAGGTTGTTGAATTTGTTGGTGTTTTTCAATGTTGAGGTTGTTGTTGTTTTTCAATGTTGAGGTTGTTGTTGAATTTGTTGATGTTTTTCAATTTCGAGATTGTTGTTGAATTTGTTGGTGTTTTTCAATGTTGAAGTTGTTGTTGAATTTTTTGTTGTTTTTCAATGTTGAGGTTGTTGTTGTTTTTCAATGTTGAGTTGTTGTTGAATTTGTTGGTGTTTTTCAATGTTGAGGTTGTTGTTGTTTTTCAATGTTGAGGTTGTTGTTGCTTTTCAATGTTGAGGTTGTTGTTGAATTTGTGGTGTTTTTCAATGTTGAGGTTGTTGTTGTTTTTCAATGTTGAGATTGTTGTTGTTTTTCAATGTTGAGGTTGTTGTTGAATTTGTTGGTGTTTTTCAATTTCGAGGTTGTTGTTGAATTTGTTGGTGTTCTTCAATGTTGAAGTTGTTGTTGAATTTGTTGGTGTTTTTCAATTTTGAGGTTGTTGTTGTTTTTCAATGTTGAGGTTGTTGTTGAATTTGTTGGTGTTTTTCCATGTTGAGGTTGTTGTTGTTTTTCAAAGTTGAGGTTGTTGTTGAATTTGTTGGTGTTTTTCAATGTTGAGGTTGTTGTTGAATTTGTTGCTGTTTTTCAATGTTGAGGTTGTTGTTGTTTTTCAAAGTTGAGGTTGTTGTTGTATTTGTTGGTGTTTTTCAATGTTGAGGTTGTTGTAGTTTTTCAATGTTGAGGATGTTGTTGAATTTGTTGGTGTTTTTCAATGTCGAGGTTGTTGTTGAATTTGTTGGTGTTTTTCTATGTTGAAGTTGTTGTTGAATTTGTATGTGTTTTTCAATGTTGAGGTTGTTGTTGAATTTGTTGGTGTTTTTCAATGTTGAGGTTGTTGTTGTTTTTAAATGTTGAGGTTGTTGTTGAATTTGTTGGTGTTTTTCCATGTTGAGGTTGTTGTTGTTTTTCAAAGTTGAGGTTGTTGTTAAATTTGTTGGTGTTTTTCAATGTTGAGGTTGTTGTTGAATTTGTTGGTGTTTTTCATTGTTGAGGTTGTTGTTGAATTTGTTGCTGTTTTTCAATGTTGAGGTTGTTGTTGTTTTTCAAAGTTGAGGTTGTTGTTGTATTTGTTGGTGTTTTTCAATGTTGAGGTTGTTGTAGTTTTTCAATGTTGAGGTTGTTGTTGAATTTGTTGGTGTTTTTCAATGTCGAGGTTGTTGTTGAATTTGTTGGTGTTTTTCTATGTTGAAGTTGTTGTTGAATTTGTTGGTGTTTTTCAATTTTGAGGTTGTTGTTGTTTTTCAATGTTGAGGTTGTTGTTGAATTTGTTGGTGTTTTTCCATGTTGAGGTTGTTGTTGTTTTTCAAAGTTGAGGTTGTTGTTGAATTTGTTGGTGTTTTTCAATGTTGAGGTTGTTGTTGAATTTGTTGCTGTTTTTCAATGTTGAGGTTGTTGTTGTTTTTCAAAGTTGAGGTTGTTGTTGTATTTGTTGGTGTTTTTCAATGTTGAGGTTGTTGTAGTTTTTCAATGTTGAGGATGTTGTTGAATTTGTTGGTGTTTTTCAATGTCGAGGTTGTTGTTGAATTTGTTGGTGTTTTTCTATGTTGAAGTTGTTGTTGAATTTGTATGTGTTTTTCAATGTTGAGGTTGTTGTTGAATTTGTTGGTGTTTTTCAATGTTGAGGTTGTTGTTGTTTTTAAATGTTGAGGTTGTTGTTGAATTTGTTGGTGTTTTTCAATTTTGAGGTTGTTCTTGTTTTTCAATGTTGAGGTTGTTGAATTTGTTGGTGTTTTTCCATGTTGAGGTTGTTGTTGTTTTTCAAAGTTGAGGTTGTTGTTAAATTTGTTGGTGTTTTTCAATGTTGAGGTTGTTGTTGAATTTGTTGGTGTTTTTCATTGTTGAGGTTGTTGTTGAATTTGTTGCTGTTTTTCAATGTTGAGGTTGTTGTTGTTTTTCAAAGTTGAGGTTGTTGTTGTATTTGTTGGTGTTTTTCAATGTTGAGGTTGTTGTAGTTTTTCAATGTTGAGGTTGTTGTTGAATTTGTTGGTGTTTTTCAATGTCGAGGTTGTTGTTGAATTTGTTGGTGTTTTTCTATGTTGAAGTTGTTGTTGAATTTGTATGTGTTTTTCAATGTTGAGGTTGTTGTTGAATTTGTTGGTGTTTTTCAATGTTGAGGTTGTTGTTGTTTTTAAATGTTGAGGTTGTTGTTGAATTTGTTGGTGTTTTTCAATGTTGAGGTTGTTGTTGTTTTTAAATGTTGAGGTTGTTGTTGAATTTGTTGGTGTTTTTCAATTTTGAGGTTGTTCTTGTTTTTCAATGTTGAGGTTGTTGAATTTGTTGGTGTTTTTCCATGTTGAGGTTGTTGTTGTTTTTCAAAGTTGAGGTTGTTGTTAAATTTGTTGGTGTTTTTCAATGTTGAGGTTGTTGTTGAATTTGTTGGTGTTTTTCATTGTTGAGGTTGTTGTTGAATTTGTTGCTGTTTTTCAATGTTGAGGTTGTTGTTGTTTTTCAAAGTTGAGGTTGTTGTTGTATTTGTTGGTGTTTTTCAATGTTGAGGTTGTTGTAGTTTTTCAATGTTGAGGTTGTTGTTGAATTTGTTGGTGTTTTTCATTGTTGAGGTAGTTGTTGAATTTGTTGCTGTTTTTCAATGTTGAGGTTGTTGTTGTTTTTCAATGTTGCGGTTGTTGTTGTATTTGTTGGTGTTTTTCAATGTTGAGGTTGTTGTAGTTTTTCAATGTTGAGGTTGTTGTTGAATTTGTTGGTGTTTTTCAATGTCGTGGTTGTTGTTGAATTTGTTGGTGTTTTTCAATGTTGAAGTTGTTGTTGAATTTGTATGTGTTTTTCAATGTTGAGGTTGTTGTTGAATTTGTTGGTGTTTTTCAATGTTGAGGTTGTTGTTGTTTTTAAATGTTGAGGTTGTTGTTGAATTTGTTGGTGTTTTTCAATTTTGAGGTTGTTGTTGTTTTTCAATGTTGAGGTTGTTGAATTTGTTGGTGTTTTTCAATGTTGAGGTTGTTGTTGTTTTTCAATGTTGAGGTTGTTGTTGAATTTGTTGATGTTTTTCAATTTCGAGATTGTTGTTGAATTTGTTGGTGTTTTTCAATGTTGAAGTTGTTGTTGAATTTTTTGTTGTTTTTCAATGTTGAGGTTGTTGTTGTTTTTCAATGTTGAGTTGTTGTTGAATTTGTTGGTGTTTTTCAATGTTGAGGTTGTTGTTGTTTTTCAATGTTGAGGTTGTTGTTGCTTTTCAATGTTGAGGTTGTTGTTGAATTTGTGGTGTTTTTCAATGTTGAGGTTGTTGTTGTTTTTCAATGTTGAGATTGTTGTTGTTTTTCAATGTTGAGGTTGTTGTTGAATTTGTTGGTGTTTTTCAATTTCGAGGTTGTTGTTGAATTTGTTGGTGTTCTTCAATGTTGAAGTTGTTGTTGAATTTGTTGGTGTTTTTCAATTTTGAGGTTGTTGTTGTTTTTCAATGTTGAGGTTGTTGTTGAATTTGTTGGTGTTTTTCCATGTTGGGGTTGTTGTTGTTTTTCAAAGTTGAGGTTGTTGTTGAATTTGTTGGTGTTTTTCAATGTTGAGGTTGTTGTTGAATTTGTTGCTGTTTTTCAATGTTGAGGTTGTTGTTGTTTTTCAAAGTTGAGGTTGTTGTTGTATTTGTTGGTGTTTTTCAATGTTGAGGTTGTTGTAGTTTTTCAATGTTGAGGATGTTGTTGAATTTGTTGGTGTTTTTCAATGTCGAGGTTGTTGTTGAATTTGTTGGTGTTTTTCTATGTTGAAGTTGTTGTTGAATTTGTATGTGTTTTTCAATGTTGAGGTTGTTGTTGAATTTGTTGGTGTTTTTCAATGTTGAGGTTGTTGTTGTTTTTAAATGTTGAGGTTGTTGTTGAATTTGTTGGTGTTTTTCCATGTTGAGGTTGTTGTTGTTTTTCAAAGTTGAGGTTGTTGTTAAATTTGTTGGTGTTTTTCAATGTTGAGGTTGTTGTTGAATTTGTTGGTGTTTTTCATTGTTGAGGTTGTTGTTGAATTTGTTGCTGTTTTTCAATGTTGAGGTTGTTGTTGTTTTTCAAAGTTGAGGTTGTTGTTGTATTTGTTGGTGTTTTTCAATGTTGAGGTTGTTGTAGTTTTTCAATGTATAGGTTGTTGTTGAATTTGTTGCTGTTTTTCAATGTCGAGGTTGTTGTTGAATTTGTTGGTGTTTTTCTATGTTGAAGTTGTTGTTGAATTTGTATGTGTTTTTCAATGTTGAGGTTGTTGTTGAATTTGTTGGTGTTTTTCAATGTTGAGGTTGTTGTTGTTTTTAAATGTTGAGGTTGTTGTTGAATTTGTTGGTGTTTTTCAATTTTGAGGTTGTTGTTGTTTTTCAATGTTGAGGTTGTTGTTGAATTTGTTGGTGTTTTTCAATGTTGAGGTTGTTGTTGTTTTTAAATGTTGAGGTTGTTGTTGAATTTGTTGGTGTTTTTCAATTTTGAGGTTGTTGTTGTTTTTCAATGTTGAGGTTGTTGTTGAATTTGTTGGTGTTTTTCCATGTTGAGGTTGTTGTTGTTTTTCAAAGTTGAGGTTGTTGTTGAATTTGTTGGTGTTTTTCAATGTTGAGGTTGTTGTTGAATTTGTTGGTGTTTTTCATTGTTGAGGTTGTTGTTGAATTTGTTGCTGTTTTTCAATGTTGAGGTTGTTGTTGTTTTTCAAAGTTGAGGTTGTTGTTGTATTTGTTGGTGTTTTTCAATGTTGAGGTTGTTGTAGTTTTTCAATGTTGAGGTTGTTGTTGAATTTGTTGGTGTTTTTCAATGTCGAGGTTGTTGTTGAATTTGTTGGTGTTTTTCTATGTTGAAGTTGTTGTTGAATTTGTATGTGTTTTTCAATGTTGAGGTTGTTGTTGAATTTGTTGGTGTTTTTCAATGTTGAGGTTGTTGTTGTTTTTAAATGTTGAGGTTGTTGTTGAATTTGTTGGTGTTTTTCAATTTTGAGGTTGTTGTTGTTTTTCAATGTTGAGGTTGTTGTTGAATTTGTTGGTGTTTTTCCATGTTGAGGTTGTTGTTGTTTTTCAAAGTTGAGGTTGTTGTTGAATTTGTGGGTGTTTTTCAATGTTGAGGTTGTTGTTGAATTTGTTGCTGTTTTTCAATGTTGAGGTTGTTGTTGTTTTTCAAAGTTGAGGTTGTTGTTGTATTTGTTGGTGTTTTTCAATGTTGAGGTTGTTGTAGTTTTTCAATGTTGAGGATGTTGTTGAATTTGTTGGTGTTTTTCAATGTCGAGGTTGTTGTTGAATTTGTTGGTGTTTTTCTATGTTGAAGTTGTTGTTGAATTTGTATGTGTTTTTCAATGTTGAGGTTGTTGTTGAATTTGTTGGTGTTTTTCAATGTTGAGGTTGTTGTTGTTTTTAAATGTTGAGGTTGTTGTTGAATTTGTTGGTGTTTTTCAATTTTGAGGTTGTTCTTCTTTTTCAATGTTGAGGTTGTTGTTGAATTTGTTGGTGTTTTTCCATGTTGAGGTTGTTGTTGTTTTTCAAAGTTGAGGTTGTTGTTAAATTTGTTGGTGTTTTTCAATGTTGAGGTTGTTGTTGAATTTGTTGGTGTTTTTCATTGTTGAGGTTGTTGTTGAATTTGTTGCTGTTTTTCAATGTTGAGGTTGTTGTTGTTTTTCAAAGTTGAGGTTGTTGTTGTATTTGTCGGTGTTTTTCAATGTTGAGGTTGTTGTAGTTTTTCAATGTTGAGGTTGTTGTTGAAGTTGTTGGTGTTTTTCAATGTCGAGGTTGTTGTTGAATTTGTTGGTGTTTTTCTATGTTGAAGTTGTTGTTGAATTTGTATGTGTTTTTCAATGTTGAGGTTGTTGTTGAATTTGTTGGTGTTTTTCAATGTTGAGGTTGTTGTTGTTTTTAAATGTTGAGGTTGTTGTTGAATTTGTTGGTGTTTTTCAATTTTGAGGTTGTTGTTGTTTTTCAATGTTGAGGTTGTTGTTGAATTTGTTGGTGTTTTTCATTGTTGAGGTAGTTGTTGAATTTGTTGCTGTTTTTCAATGTTGAGGTTGTTGTTGTTTTTCAATGTTGCGGTTGTTGTTGTATTTGTTGGTGTTTTTCAATGTTGAGGTTGTTGTAGTTTTTCAATGTTGAGGTTGTTGTTGAATTTGTTGGTGTTTTTCAATGTCGAGGTTGTTGTTGAATTTGTTGGTGTTTTTCAATGTTAAAGTTGTTGTTGAATTTGTATGTGTTTTTCAATGTTGAGGTTGTTGTTGAATTTGTTGGCGTTTTTCAATGTTGAGGTTGTTGTTGTTTTTAAATGTTGAGGTTGTTGTTGAATTTGTTGGTGTTTTTCAATTTTGAGGTTGTTGTTGTTTTTCAATGTTGAGGTTGTTGAATTTGTTGGTGTTTTTCAATGTTGAGGTTGTTGTTGTTTTTCAATGTTGAGGTTGTTGTTGAATTTGTTGATGTTTTTCAATTTCGAGATTGTTGTTGAATTTGTTGGTGTTTTTCAATGTTGAAGTTGTTGTTGAATTTTTTGTTGTTTTTCAATGTTGAGGTTGTTGTTGAATTTGTTGGTGTTTTTCAATTTTGAGGTTGTTGTTGTTTTTCAATGTTGAGGTTGTTGTTGAATTTGTTGGTGTTTTTCCATGTTGAGGTTGTTGTTGTTTTTCAAAGTTGAGGTTGTTGTTGAATTTGTTGGTGTTTTTCAATGTTGAGGTTGTTGTTGAATTTGTTGCTGTTTTTCAATGTTGAGGTTGTTGTTGTTTTTCAAAGTTGAGGTTGTTGTTGTATTTGTTGGTGTTTTTCAATGTTGAGGTTGTTGTAGTTTTTCAATGTTGAGGATGTTGTTGAATTTGTTGGTGTTTTTCAATGTCGAGGTTGTTGTTGAATTTGTTGGTGTTTTTCTATGTTGAAGTTGTTGTTGAATTTGTATGTGTTTTTCAATGTTGAGGTTGTTGTTGAATTTGTTGGTGTTTTTCAATGTTGAGGTTGTTGTTGTTTTTAAATGTTGAGGTTGTTGTTGAATTTGTTGGTGTTTTTCAATTTTGAGGTTGTTCTTCTTTTTCAATGTTGAGGTTGTTGTTGAATTTGTTGGTGTTTTTCCATGTTGAGGTTGTTGTTGTTTTTCAAAGTTGAGGTTGTTGTTAAATTTGTTGGTGTTTTTCAATGTTGAGGTTGTTGTTGAATTTGTTGGTGTTTTTCATTGTTGAGGTTGTTGTTGAATTTGTTGCTGTTTTTCAATGTTGAGGTTGTTGTTGTTTTTCAAAGTTGAGGTTGTTGTTGTATTTGTCGGTGTTTTTCAATGTTGAGGTTGTTGTAGTTTTTCAATGTTGAGGTTGTTGTTGAAGTTGTTGGTGTTTTTCAATGTCGAGGTTGTTGTTGAATTTGTTGGTGTTTTTCTATGTTGAAGTTGTTGTTGAATTTGTATGTGTTTTTCAATGTTGAGGTTGTTGTTGAATTTGTTGGTGTTTTTCAATGTTGAGGTTGTTGTTGTTTTTAAATGTTGAGGTTGTTGTTGAATTTGTTGGTGTTTTTCAATTTTGAGGTTGTTGTTGTTTTTCAATGTTGAGGTTGTTGTTGAATTTGTTGGTGTTTTTCATTGTTGAGGTAGTTGTTGAATTTGTTGCTGTTTTTCAATGTTGAGGTTGTTGTTGTTTTTCAATGTTGCGGTTGTTGTTGTATTTGTTGGTGTTTTTCAATGTTGAGGTTGTTGTAGTTTTTCAATGTTGAGGTTGTTGTTGAATTTGTTGGTGTTTTTCAATGTCGAGGTTGTTGTTGAATTTGTTGGTGTTTTTCAATGTTAAAGTTGTTGTTGAATTTGTATGTGTTTTTCAATGTTGAGGTTGTTGTTGAATTTGTTGGCGTTTTTCAATGTTGAGGTTGTTGTTGTTTTTAAATGTTGAGGTTGTTGTTGAATTTGTTGGTGTTTTTCAATTTTGAGGTTGTTGTTGTTTTTCAATGTTGAGGTTGTTGAATTTGTTGGTGTTTTTCAATGTTGAGGTTGTTGTTGTTTTTCAATGTTGAGGTTGTTGTTGAATTTGTTGATGTTTTTCAATTTCGAGATTGTTGTTGAATTTGTTGGTGTTTTTCAATGTTGAAGTTGTTGTTGAATTTTTTGTTGTTTTTCAATGTTGAGGTTGTTGTTGTTTTTCAATGTTGAGTTGTTGTTGAATTTGTTGGTGTTTTTCAATGTTGAGGTTGTTGTTGTTTTTCAATGTTGAGGTTGTTGTTGCTTTTCAATGTTGAGGTTGTTGTTGAATTTGTGGTGTTTTTCAATGTTGAGGTTGTTGTTGTTTTTCAATGTTGAGATTGTTGTTGTTTTTCAATGTTGAGGTTGTTGTTGAATTTGTTGGTGTTTTTCAATTTCGAGGTTGTTGTTGAATTTGTTGGTGTTCTTCAATGTTGAAGTTGTTGTTGAATTTGTTGGTGTTTTTCAATTTTGAGGTTGTTGTTGTTTTTCAATGTTGAGGTTGTTGTTGAATTTGTTGGTGTTTTTCCATGTTGAGGTTGTTGTTGTTTTTCAAAGTTGAGGTTGTTGTTGAATTTGTTGGTGTTTTTCAATGTTGAGGTTGTTGTTGAATTTGTTGCTGTTTTTCAATGTTGAGGTTGTTGTTGTTTTTCAAAGTTGAGGTTGTTGTTGTATTTGTTGGTGTTTTTCAATGTTGAGGTTGTTGTAGTTTTTCAATGTTGAGGATGTTGTTGAATTTGTTGGTGTTTTTCAATGTCGAGGTTGTTGTTGAATTTGTTGGTGTTTTTCTATGTTGAAGTTGTTGTTGAATTTGTATGTGTTTTTCAATGTTGAGGTTGTTGTTGAATTTGTTGGTGTTTTTCCATGTTGAGGTTGTTGTTGTTTTTCAAAGTTGAGGTTGTTGTTGAATTTGTTGGTGTTTTTCAATGTTGAGGTTGTTGTTGAATTTGTTGCTGTTTTTCAATGTTGAGGTTGTTGTTGTTTTTCAAAGTTGAGGTTGTTGTTGTATTTGTTGGTGTTTTTCAATGTTGAGGTTGTTGTAGTTTTTCAATGTTGAGGATGTTGTTGAATTTGTTGGTGTTTTTCAATGTCGAGGTTGTTGTTGAATTTGTTGGTGTTTTTCTATGTTGAAGTTGTTGTTGAATTTGTATGTGTTTTTCAATGTTGAGGTTGTTGTTGAATTTGTTGGTGTTTTTCAATGTTGAGGTTGTTGTTGTTTTTAAATGTTGAGGTTGTTGTTGAATTTGTTGGTGTTTTTCAATTTTGAGGTTGTTCTTCTTTTTCAATGTTGAGGTTGTTGTTGAATTTGTTGGTGTTTTTCCATGTTGAGGTTGTTGTTGTTTTTCAAAGTTGAGGTTGTTGTTAAATTTGTTGGTGTTTTTCAATGTTGAGGTTGTTGTTGAATTTGTTGGTGTTTTTCATTGTTGAGGTTGTTGTTGAATTTGTTGCTGTTTTTCAATGTTGAGGTTGTTGTTGTTTTTCAAAGTTGAGGTTGTTGTTGTATTTGTCGGTGTTTTTCAATGTTGAGGTTGTTGTAGTTTTTCAATGTTGAGGTTGTTGTTGAAGTTGTTGGTGTTTTTCAATGTCGAGGTTGTTGTTGAATTTGTTGGTGTTTTTCTATGTTGAAGTTGTTGTTGAATTTGTATGTGTTTTTCAATGTTGAGGTTGTTGTTGAATTTGTTGGTGTTTTTCAATGTTGAGGTTGTTGTTGTTTTTAAATGTTGAGGTTGTTGTTGAATTTGTTGGTGTTTTTCAATTTTGAGGTTGTTGTTGTTTTTCAATGTTGAGGTTGTTGTTGAATTTGTTGGTGTTTTTCATTGTTGAGGTAGTTGTTGAATTTGTTGCTGTTTTTCAATGTTGAGGTTGTTGTTGTTTTTCAATGTTGCGGTTGTTGTTGTATTTGTTGGTGTTTTTCAATGTTGAGGTTGTTGTAGTTTTTCAATGTTGAGGTTGTTGTTGAATTTGTTGGTGTTTCTCAATGTCGAGGTTGTTGTTGAATTTGTTGGTGTTTTTCAATGTTAAAGTTGTTGTTGAATTTGTATGTGTTTTTCAATGTTGAGGTTGTTGTTGAATTTGTTGGCGTTTTTCAATGTTGAGGTTGTTGTTGAATTTGTTGGTGTTTTTCTATGTTGAAGTTGTTGTTGAATTTGTATGTGTTTTTCAATGTTGAGGTTGTTGTTGAATTTGTTGGTGTTTTTCAATGTTGAGGTTGTTGTTGTTTTTAAATGTTGAGGTTGTTGTTGAATTTGTTGGTGTTTTTCAATTTTGAGGTTGTTGTTGTTTTTCAATGTTGAGGTTGTTGTTGAATTTGTTGGTGTTTTTCATTGTTGAGGTAGTTGTTGAATTTGTTGCTGTTTTTCAATGTTGAGGTTGTTGTTGTTTTTCAATGTTGCGGTTGTTGTTGTATTTGTTGGTGTTTTTCAATGTTGAGGTTGTTGTAGTTTTTCAATGTTGAGGTTGTTGTTGAATTTGTTGGTGTTTTTCAATGTCGAGGTTGTTGTTGAATTTGTTGGTGTTTTTCAATGTTAAAGTTGTTGTTGAATTTGTATGTGTTTTTCAATGTTGAGGTTGTTGTTGAATTTGTTGGCGTTTTTCAATGTTGAGGTTGTTGTTGTTTTTAAATGTTGAGGTTGTTGTTGAATTTGTTGGTGTTTTTCAATTTTGAGGTTGTTGTTGTTTTTCAATGTTGAGGTTGTTGAATTTGTTGGTGTTTTTCAATGTTGAGGTTGTTGTTGTTTTTCAATGTTGAGGTTGTTGTTGAATTTGTTGATGTTTTTCAATTTCGAGATTGTTGTTGAATTTGTTGGTGTTTTTCAATGTTCAAGTTGTTGTTGAATTTTTTGTTGTTTTTCAATGTTGAGGTTGTTGTTGTTTTTCAATGTTGAGTTGTTGTTGAATTTGTTGGTGTTTTTCAATGTTGAGGTTGTTGTTGTTTTTCAATGTTGAGGTTGTTGTTGCTTTTCAATGTTGAGGTTGTTGTTGAATTTGTGGTGTTTTTCAATGTTGAGGTTGTTGTTGTTTTTCAATGTTGAGATTGTTGTTGTTTTTCAATGTTGAGGTTGTTGTTGAATTTGTTGGTGTTTTTCAATTTCGAGGTTGTTGTTGAATTTGTTGGTGTTCTTCAATGTTGAAGTTGTTGTTGAATTTGTTGGTGTTTTTCAATTTTGAGGTTGTTGTTGTTTTTCAATGTTGAGGTTGTTGTTGAATTTGTTGGTGTTTTTCCATGTTGAGGTTGTTGTTGTTTTTCAAAGTTGAGGTTGTTGTTGAATTTGTTGGTGTTTTTCAATGTTGAGGTTGTTGTTGAATTTGTTGCTGTTTTTCAATGTTGAGGTTGTTGTTGTTTTTCAAAGTTGAGGTTGTTGTTGTATTTGTTGGTGTTTTTCAATGTTGAGGTTGTTGTAGTTTTTCAATGTCGAGGTTGTTGTTGAATTTGTTGGTGTTTTTCAATGTTAAAGTTGTTGTTGAATTTGTATGTGTTTTTCAATGTTGAGGTTGTTGTTGAATTTGTTGGCGTTTTTCAATGTTGAGGTTGTTGTTGTTTTTAAATGTTGAGGTTGTTGTTGAATTTGTTGGTGTTTTTCAATTTTGAGGTTGTTGTTGTTTTTCAATGTTGAGGTTGTTGAATTTGTTGGTGTTTTTCAATGTTGAGGTTGTTGTTGTTTTTCAATGTTGAGGTTGTTGTTGAATTTGTTGATGTTTTTCAATTTCGAGATTGTTGTTGAATTTGTTGGTGTTTTTCAATGTTGAAGTTGTTGTTGAATTTTTTGTTGTTTTTCAATGTTGAGGTTGTTGTTGTTTTTCAATGTTGAGTTGTTGTTGAATTTGTTGGTGTTTTTCAATGTTGAGGTTGTTGTTGTTTTTCAATGTTGAGGTTGTTGTTGCTTTTCAATGTTGAGGTTGTTGTTGAATTTGTGGTGTTTTTCAATGTTGAGGTTGTTGTTGTTTTTCAATGTTGAGATTGTTGTTGTTTTTCAATGTTGAGGTTGTTGTTGAATTTGTTGGTGTTTTTCAATTTCGAGGTTGTTGTTGAATTTGTTGGTGTTCTTCAATGTTGAAGTTGTTGTTGAATTTGTTGGTGTTTTTCAATTTTGAGGTTGTTGTTGTTTTTCAATGTTGAGGTTGTTGTTGAATTTGTTGGTGTTTTTCCATGTTGAGGTTGTTGTTGTTTTTCAAAGTTGAGGTTGTTGTTGAATTTGTTGGTGTTTTTCAATGTTGAGGTTGTTGTTGAATTTGTTGCTGTTTTTCAATGTTGAGGTTGTTGTTGTTTTTCAAAGTTGAGGTTGTTGTTGTATTTGTTGGTGTTTTTCAATGTTGAGGTTGTTGTAGTTTTTCAATGTTGAGGATGTTGTTGAATTTGTTGGTGTTTTTCAATGTCGAGGTTGTTGTTGAATTTGTTGGTGTTTTTCTATGTTGAAGTTGTTGTTGAATTTGTATGTGTTTTTCAATGTTGAGGTTGTTGTTGAATTTGTTGGTGTTTTTCCATGTTGAGGTTGTTGTTGTTTTTCAAAGTTGAGGTTGTTGTTGAATTTGTTGGTGTTTTTCAATGTTGAGGTTGTTGTTGAATTTGTTGCTGTTTTTCAATGTTGAGGTTGTTGTTGTTTTTCAAAGTTGAGGTTGTTGTTGTATTTGTTGGTGTTTTTCAATGTTGAGGTTGTTGTAGTTTTTCAATGTTGAGGATGTTGTTGAATTTGTTGGTGTTTTTCAATGTCGAGGTTGTTGTTGAATTTGTTGGTGTTTTTCTATGTTGAAGTTGTTGTTGAATTTGTATGTGTTTTTCAATGTTGAGGTTGTTGTTGAATTTGTTGGTGTTTTTCAATGTTGAGGTTGTTGTTGTTTTTAAATGTTGAGGTTGTTGTTGAATTTGTTGGTGTTTTTCAATTTTGAGGTTGTTCTTCTTTTTCAATGTTGAGGTTGTTGTTGAATTTGTTGGTGTTTTTCCATGTTGAGGTTGTTGTTGTTTTTCAAAGTTGAGGTTGTTGTTAAATTTGTTGGTGTTTTTCAATGTTGAGGTTGTTGTTGAATTTGTTGGTGTTTTTCATTGTTGAGGTTGTTGTTGAATTTGTTGCTGTTTTTCAATGTTGAGGTTGTTGTTGTTTTTCAAAGTTGAGGTTGTTGTTGTATTTGTCGGTGTTTTTCAATGTTGAGGTTGTTGTAGTTTTTCAATGTTGAGGTTGTTGTTGAAGTTGTTGGTGTTTTTCAATGTCGAGGTTGTTGTTGAATTTGTTGGTGTTTTTCTATGTTGAAGTTGTTGTTGAATTTGTATGTGTTTTTCAATGTTGAGGTTGTTGTTGAATTTGTTGGTGTTTTTCAATGTTGAGGTTGTTGTTGTTTTTAAATGTTGAGGTTGTTGTTGAATTTGTTGGTGTTTTTCAATTTTGAGGTTGTTGTTGTTTTTCAATGTTGAGGTTGTTGTTGAATTTGTTGGTGTTTTTCATTGTTGAGGTAGTTGTTGAATTTGTTGCTGTTTTTCAATGTTGAGGTTGTTGTTGTTTTTCAATGTTGCGGTTGTTGTTGTATTTGTTGGTGTTTTTCAATGTTGAGGTTGTTGTAGTTTTTCAATGTTGAGGTTGTTGTTGAATTTGTTGGTGTTTCTCAATGTCGAGGTTGTTGTTGAATTTGTTGGTGTTTTTCAATGTTAAAGTTGTTGTTGAATTTGTATGTGTTTTTCAATGTTGAGGTTGTTGTTGAATTTGTTGGCGTTTTTCAATGTTGAGGTTGTTGTTGAATTTGTTGGTGTTTTTCTATGTTGAAGTTGTTGTTGAATTTGTATGTGTTTTTCAATGTTGAGGTTGTTGTTGAATTTGTTGGTGTTTTTCAATGTTGAGGTTGTTGTTGTTTTTAAATGTTGAGGTTGTTGTTGAATTTGTTGGTGTTTTTCAATTTTGAGGTTGTTGTTGTTTTTCAATGTTGAGGTTGTTGTTGAATTTGTTGGTGTTTTTCATTGTTGAGGTAGTTGTTGAATTTGTTGCTGTTTTTCAATGTTGAGGTTGTTGTTGTTTTTCAATGTTGCGGTTGTTGTTGTATTTGTTGGTGTTTTTCAATGTTGAGGTTGTTGTAGTTTTTCAATGTTGAGGTTGTTGTTGAATTTGTTGGTGTTTTTCAATGTCGAGGTTGTTGTTGAATTTGTTGGTGTTTTTCAATGTTAAAGTTGTTGTTGAATTTGTATGTGTTTTTCAATGTTGAGGTTGTTGTTGAATTTGTTGGCGTTTTTCAATGTTGAGGTTGTTGTTGTTTTTAAATGTTGAGGTTGTTGTTGAATTTGTTGGTGTTTTTCAATTTTGAGGTTGTTGTTGTTTTTCAATGTTGAGGTTGTTGAATTTGTTGGTGTTTTTCAATGTTGAGGTTGTTGTTGTTTTTCAATGTTGAGGTTGTTGTTGAATTTGTTGATGTTTTTCAATTTCGAGATTGTTGTTGAATTTGTTGGTGTTTTTCAATGTTCAAGTTGTTGTTGAATTTTTTGTTGTTTTTCAATGTTGAGGTTGTTGTTGTTTTTCAATGTTGAGTTGTTGTTGAATTTGTTGGTGTTTTTCAATGTTGAGGTTGTTGTTGTTTTTCAATGTTGAGGTTGTTGTTGCTTTTCAATGTTGAGGTTGTTGTTGAATTTGTGGTGTTTTTCAATGTTGAGGTTGTTGTTGTTTTTCAATGTTGAGATTGTTGTTGTTTTTCAATGTTGAGGTTGTTGTTGAATTTGTTGGTGTTTTTCAATTTCGAGGTTGTTGTTGAATTTGTTGGTGTTCTTCAATGTTGAAGTTGTTGTTGAATTTGTTGGTGTTTTTCAATTTTGAGGTTGTTGTTGTTTTTCAATGTTGAGGTTGTTGTTGAATTTGTTGGTGTTTTTCCATGTTGAGGTTGTTGTTGTTTTTCAAAGTTGAGGTTGTTGTTGAATTTGTTGGTGTTTTTCAATGTTGAGGTTGTTGTTGAATTTGTTGCTGTTTTTCAATGTTGAGGTTGTTGTTGTTTTTCAAAGTTGAGGTTGTTGTTGTATTTGTTGGTGTTTTTCAATGTTGAGGTTGTTGTAGTTTTTCAATGTTGAGGATGTTGTTGAATTTGTTGGTGTTTTTCAATGTCGAGGTTGTTGTTGAATTTGTTGGTGTTTTTCTATGTTGAAGTTGTTGTTGAATTTGTATGTGTTTTTCAATGTTGAGGTTGTTGTTGAATTTGTTGGTGTTTTTCCATGTTGAGGTTGTTGTTGTTTTTCAAAGTTGAGGTTGTTGTTGAATTTGTTGGTGTTTTTCAATGTTGAGGTTGTTGTTGAATTTGTTGCTGTTTTTCAATGTTGAGGTTGTTGTTGTTTTTCAAAGTTGAGGTTGTTGTTGTATTTGTTGGTGTTTTTCAATGTTGAGGTTGTTGTAGTTTTTCAATGTTGAGGATGTTGTTGAATTTGTTGGTGTTTTTCAATGTCGAGGTTGTTGTTGAATTTGTTGGTGTTTTTCTATGTTGAAGTTGTTGTTGAATTTGTATGTGTTTTTCAATGTTGAGGTTGTTGTTGAATTTGTTGGTGTTTTTCAATGTTGAGGTTGTTGTTGTTTTTAAATGTTGAGGTTGTTGTTGAATTTGTTGGTGTTTTTCAATTTTGAGGTTGTTCTTCTTTTTCAATGTTGAGGTTGTTGTTGAATTTGTTGGTGTTTTTCCATGTTGAGGTTGTTGTTGTTTTTCAAAGTTGAGGTTGTTGTTAAATTTGTTGGTGTTTTTCAATGTTGAGGTTGTTGTTGAATTTGTTGGTGTTTTTCATTGTTGAGGTTGTTGTTGAATTTGTTGCTGTTTTTCAATGTTGAGGTTGTTGTTGTTTTTCAAAGTTGAGGTTGTTGTTGTATTTGTCGGTGTTTTTCAATGTTGAGGTTGTTGTAGTTTTTCAATGTTGAGGTTGTTGTTGAAGTTGTTGGTGTTTTTCAATGTCGAGGTTGTTGTTGAATTTGTTGGTGTTTTTCTATGTTGAAGTTGTTGTTGAATTTGTATGTGTTTTTCAATGTTGAGGTTGTTGTTGAATTTGTTGGTGTTTTTCAATGTTGAGGTTGTTGTTGTTTTTAAATGTTGAGGTTGTTGTTGAATTTGTTGGTGTTTTTCAATTTTGAGGTTGTTGTTGTTTTTCAATGTTGAGGTTGTTGTTGAATTTGTTGGTGTTTTTCATTGTTGAGGTAGTTGTTGAATTTGTTGCTGTTTTTCAATGTTGAGGTTGTTGTTGTTTTTCAATGTTGCGGTTGTTGTTGTATTTGTTGGTGTTTTTCAATGTTGAGGTTGTTGTAGTTTTTCAATGTTGAGGTTGTTGTTGAATTTGTTGGTGTTTCTCAATGTCGAGGTTGTTGTTGAATTTGTTGGTGTTTTTCAATGTTAAAGTTGTTGTTGAATTTGTATGTGTTTTTCAATGTTGAGGTTGTTGTTGAATTTGTTGGCGTTTTTCAATGTTGAGGTTGTTGTTGTTTTTAAATGTTGAGGTTGTTGTTGAATTTGTTGGTGTTTTTCAATTTTGAGGTTGTTGTTGTTTTTCAATGTTGAGGTTGTTGAATTTGTTGGTGTTTTTCAATGTTGAGGTTGTTGTTGTTTTTCAATGTTGAGGTTGTTGTTGAATTTGTTGATGTTTTTCAATTTCGAGATTGTTGTTGAATTTGTTGGTGTTTTTCAATGTTGAAGTTGTTGTTGAATTTTTTGTTGTTTTTCAATGTTGAGGTTGTTGTTGTTTTTCAATGTTGAGTTGTTGTTGAATTTGTTGGTGTTTTTCAATGTTGAGGTTGTTGTTGTTTTTCAATGTTGAGGTTGTTGTTGCTTTTCAATGTTGAGGTTGTTGTTGAATTTGTGGTGTTTTTCAATGTTGAGGTTGTTGTTGTTTTTCAATGTTGAGATTGTTGTTGTTTTTCAATGTTGAGGTTGTTGTTGAATTTGTTGGTGTTTTTCAATTTCGAGGTTGTTGTTGAATTTGTTGGTGTTCTTCAATGTTGAAGTTGTTGTTGAATTTGTTGGTGTTTTTCAATTTTGAGGTTGTTGTTGTTTTTCAATGTTGAGGTTGTTGTTGAATTTGTTGGTGTTTTTCCATGTTGAGGTTGTTGTTGTTTTTCAAAGTTGAGGTTGTTGTTGAATTTGTTGGTGTTTTTCAATGTTGAGGTTGTTGTTGAATTTGTTGCTGTTTTTCAATGTTGAGGTTGTTGTTGTTTTTCAAAGTTGAGGTTGTTGTTGTATTTGTTGGTGTTTTTCAATGTTGAGGTTGTTGTAGTTTTTCAATGTTGAGGATGTTGTTGAATTTGTTGGTGTTTTTCAATGTCGAGGTTGTTGTTGAATTTGTTGGTGTTTTTCTATGTTGAATTTGTTGTTGAATTTGTATGTGTTTTTCAATGTTGAGGTTGGTGTTGAATTTGTTGGTGTTTTTCAATGTTGAGGTTGTTGTTGTTTTTAAATGTTGAGGTTGTTGTTGAATTTGTTGGTGTTTTTCCATGTTGAGGTTGTTGTTGTTTTTCAAAGTTGAGGTTGTTGTTAAATTTGTTGGTGTTTTTCAATGTTGAGGTTGTTGTTGAATTTGTTGGTGTTTTTCATTGTTGAGGTTGTTGTTGAATTTGTTGCTGTTTTTCAATGTTGAGGTTGTTGTTGTTTTTGAAAGTTGAGGTTGTTGTTGTATTTGTTGGTGTTTTTCAATGTTGAGGTTGTTGTAGTTTTTCAATGTATAGGTTGTTGTTGAATTTGTTGCTGTTTTTCAATGTCGAGGTTGTTGTTGAATTTGTTGGTGTTTTTCTATGTTGAAGTTGTTGTTGAATTTGTATGTGTTTTTCAATGTTGAGGTTGTTGTTGAATTTGTTGGTGTTTTTCAATGTTGAGGTTGTTGTTGTTTTTAAATGTTGAGGTTGTTGTTGAATTTGTTGGTGTTTTTCAATTTTGAGGTTGTTGTTGTTTTTCAATGTTGAGGTTGTTGTTGAATTTGTTGGTGTTTTTCATTGTTGAGGTTGTTGTTGAATTTGTTGCTGTTTTTCAATGTTGAGGTTGTTGTTGTTTATCAATGTTGCGGTTGTTGTTGTATTTGTTGGTGTTTTTCAATGTTGAGGTTGTTGTAGTTTTTCAATGTTGAGGTTGTTGTTGAATTTGTTGGTGTTTTTCAATGTCGAGGTTGTTGTTGAATTTGTTGGTGTTTTTCAATGTTGAAGTTGTTGTTGAATTTGTATGTGTTTTTCAATGTTGAGGTTGTTGTTGTTTTTCAATGTTGAGGTTGTTGTTGAATTTGTTGGTGTTTTTCAATGTTGAGGTTGTTGTTGAATTTGTTGCTGTTTTTCAATGTTGAGGTTGTTGTTGTTTTTCAAAGTTGAGGTTGTTGTTGTATTTGTTGGTGTTTTTCAATGTTGAGGTTGTTGTAGTTTTTCAATGTTGAGGATGTTGTTGAATTTGTTGGTGTTTTTCAATGTCGAGGTTGTTGTTGAATTTGTTGGTGTTTTTCTATGTTGAAGTTGTTGTTGAATTTGTATGTGTTTTTCAATGTTGAGGTTGTTGTTGAATTTGTTGGTGTTTTTCAATGTTGAGGTTGTTGTTGTTTTTAAATGTTGAGGTTGTTGTTGAATTTGTTGGTGTTTTTCAATTTTGAGGTTGTTCTTCTTTTTCAATGTTGAGGTTGTTGTTGAATTTGTTGGTGTTTTTCCATGTTGAGGTTGTTGTTGTTTTTCAAAGTTGAGGTTGTTGTTAAATTTGTTGGTGTTTTTCAATGTTGAGGTTGTTGTTGAATTTGTTGGTGTTTTTCATTGTTGAGGTTGTTGTTGAATTTGTTGCTGTTTTTCAATGTTGAGGTTGTTGTTGTTTTTCAAAGTTGAGGTTGTTGTTGTATTTGTCGGTGTTTTTCAATGTTGAGGTTGTTGTAGTTTTTCAATGTTGAGGTTGTTGTTGAATTTGTTGGTGTTTTTCTATGTTGAAGTTGTTGTTGAATTTGTATGTGTTTTTCAATGTTGAGGTTGTTGTTGAATTTGTTGGTGTTTTTCAATGTTGAGGTTGTTGTTGTTTTTAAATGTTGAGGTTGTTGTTGAATTTGTTGGTGTTTTTCAATTTTGAGGTTGTTGTTGTTTTTCAATGTTGAGGTTGTTGTTGAATTTGTTGCTGTTTTTCATTGTTGAGGTAGTTGTTGAATTTGTTGCTGTTTTTCAATGTTGAGGTTGTTGTTGTTTTTCAATGTTGCGGTTGTTGTTGTATTTGTTGGTGTTTTTCAATGTTGAGGTTGTTGTAGTTTTTCAATGTTGAGGTTGTTGTTGAATTTGTTGGTGTTTTTCAATGTCGAGGTTGTTGTTGAATTTGTTGGTGTTTTTCAATGTTGAAGTTGTTGTTGAATTTGTATGTGTTTTTCAATGTTGAGGTTGTTGTTGAATTTGTTGGTGTTTTTCAATGTTGAGGTTGTTGTTGTTTTTAAATGTTGAGGTTGTTGTTGAATTTGTTGGTGTTTTTCAATTTTGAGGTTGTTGTTGTTTTTCAATGTTGAGGTTGTTGTTGTTTTTCAATGTTGAGTTGTTGTTGAATTTGTTGGTGTTTTTCAATGTTGAGGTTGTTGTTGTTTTTCAATGTTGAGGTTGTTGTTGCTTTTCAATGTTGAGGTTGTTGTTGAATTTGTGGTGTTTTTCAATGTTGAGGTTGTTGTTGTTTTTCAATGTTGAGGTTGTTGTTGTTTTTCAATGTTGAGGTTGTTGTTGAATTTGTTGGTGTTTTTCAATTTCGAGGTTTTTGTTTAATTTGTTGGTGTTCTTCAATGTTGAAGTTGTTGTTGAATTTGTTGGTGTTTTTCAATTTTGAGGTTGTTGTTGTTTTTCAATCTTGAGGTTGTTGTTGAATTTGTTGGTGTTTTTCCATGTTGAGGTTGTTGTTGTTTTTCAAAGTTGAGGTTGTTGTTGAATTTGTTGGTGTTTTTCAATGTTGAGGTTGTTGTTGAATTTGTTGCTGTTTTTCAATGTTGAGGTTGTTGTTGTTTTTCAAAGTTGAGGTTGTTGTTGTATTTGTTGGTGTTTTTCAATGTTGAGGTTGTTGTAGTTTTTCAATGTTGAGGATGTTGTTGAATTTGTTGGTGTTTTTCAGTGTCGAGGTTGTTGTTGAATTTGTTGGTGTTTTTCTATGTTGAAGTTGTTGTTGAATTTGTATGTGTTTTTCAATGTTGAGGTTGTTGTTGAATTTGTTGGTGTTTTTCAATGTTGATGTTGTTGTTGTTTTTAAATGTTGAGGTTGTTGTTGAATTTGTTGGTGTTTTTCCATGTTGAGGTTGTTGTTGTTTTTCAAAGTTGAGGTTGTTGTTAAAATTGTTGGTGTTTTTCAATGTTGAGGTTGTTGTTGAATTTGTTGGTGTTTTTCATTGTTGAGGTTGTTGTTGAATTTGTTGCTGTTTTTCAATGTTGAGGTTGTTGTTGTTTTTCAAAGTTGAGGTTGTTGTTGAATTTGTTGGTGTTTTTCAATGTCGAGGTTGTTGTTGAATTTGTTGGTGTTTTTCTATGTTGAAGTTGTTGTTGAATTTGTATGTGTTTTTCAATGTTGAGGTTGTTGTTGAATTTGTTGGTGTTTTTCAATGTTGAGGTTGTTGTTGTTTTTAAATGTTGAGGTTGTTGTTGAATTTGTTGGTGTTTTTCAATTTTGAGGTTGTTGTTGTTTTTCAATGTTGAGGTTTTTGTTGAATTTGTTGGTGTTTTTCATTGTTGAGGTTGTTGTTGAATTTGTTGCTGTTTTTCAATGTTGAGGTTGTTGTTGTTTTTCAATGTTGCGGTTGTTGTTGTATTTGTTGGTGTTTTTCAATGTTGAGGTTGTTGTAGTTTTTCAATGTTGAGGTTGTTGTTTAATTTGTTGGTGTTTTTCAATGTCGAGGTTGTTGTTGAATTTGTTGGTGTTTTTCAATGTTGAAGTTGTTGTTGAATTTGTATGTGTTTTTCAATGTTGAGGTTGTTGTTGAATTTGTTGGTGTTTTTCAATGTTGAGGTTGTTGTTGTTTTTAAATGTTGAGGTTGTTGTTGAATTTGTTGGTGTTTTTCAATTTTGAGGTTGTTGTTGTTTTTCAATGTTGAGGTTGTTGAATTTGTCGGTGTTTTTCAATGTTGAGGTTGTTGTTGTTTTTCAATGTTGAGGTTGTTGTTGAATTTGTTGGTGTTTTTCAATTTCGAGGTTGTTGTTGAATTTGTTGGTGTTTTTCAATGTTGAAGTTGTTGAATTTTTTGTTGTTTTTCAATGTTGAGGTTGTTGTTGTTTTTCAATGTTGAGGTTGTTGTTGAATTTGTCGGTGTTTTTCAATGTTGAGGTCGTTGTTGTTTTTCAATGTTGAGGTTGTTGTTGCTTTTCAATGTTGAGGTTGTTGTTGAATTTGTGGTGTTTTTCAATGTTGAGGTTGTTGTTGTTTTTCAATGTTGAGGTTGCTGTTGTTTTTCAATGTTGAGGTTGTTGTTGAATTTGTTGGTGTTTTTCAATTTCGAGGTTGTTGTTGAATTTGTTGGTGTTCTTCAATGTTGAAGTTGTTGTTGAATTTGTTGGTGTTTTTCAATGTTGAGGTTGTTGTTGTTTTTCAATGTTGAGGTTGTTGTTGAATTTGTTGGTGTTTTTCAATGTTGAGGTTGTTGATTTTTTTCAATGTTGAGGTTGTTGCTGAATTTGTTGGTGTTTTTCAATGTCGAGGTTGTTGTTGAATTTGTTGATGTTTTTCAATGTCGAGGTTGTTGTTGAATTTGTTGGTTTTTTCAATGTTGAAGTTGTTGTTGAATTTGTTGGTGTTTTTCAATGTTGTGGTTGTTGTTGTTTTTCAATGTTGAGGTTGTTGTTGAATTTGTTGGTATTTTTCAATTTTGAGGTTGTTGTTGTTTTTCAATGTTGAGGTTGTTGTTGAATTTGTTGGTGTTTTTCCATGTTGACGTTGTTGTTGTTTTTCAAAGTTGAGGTTGATGTTTAATTTGTTGGTGTTTTTCAATGTTGAGGTTGTTGTTGAATTTGCTGGTGTTTTTCATTGTTGAGGTTGTTGTTGAATTTGTTGGTGTTTTTCAATGTTGAGGTTGTTGTTGTTTTTCAATGTTGAGGTTGTTGTTGAATTTGTTGGTGTTTTTCAATGTTGAGGTTGTTGTTGAATTTGTTGGTGTTTTTCAATGTTGAGGTTGTTGTTGTTTTTCAATATTGAGGTTGTTTGTGAATTTGTTTGTGTTTTTCAATGTTGAGGTTGGTGTTGAATTTGTTGGTATTTTTCAATGCTCAGGTTGTTGTTGTTTTTCAATCTTGAGGTTGTTTTTGAATTTGTTGGTGTTTTTCAATTTTGAGGTTGTTGTTGTTTTTCAATGTTGAGGTTGTTGAATTTGTTGGTGTTTTTCAATGTTGAGGTTGTTGTTGTTTTTCAATGTTGAGGTTGTTGTTGTATGTGTTGGTGTTTTTCAATGTTGAGGTTGTTGTTGTTGTTCAATGTGCAGGTTGTTGTTGAATTTGTTGGTGTTTTTCAATGTCGAGGTTGTTGTTGAATTTGTTGGTGTTTTTCAATGCTGAATTTGTTGTTGAATATGTTCGTGTTTTTCAATGTTGAGGTTGTTGTTGTTTTTCAATGTTGAGGTTGTTGTTGTATGTGTTGGTGTTTTTCAATGTTGAGGTTGTTGTAGTTTTTCAATGTTGAGGTTGTTGTTGAATTTGTTGGCGTTTTTAAATGTTGAGGGTGTTGTTGAATTTGTTGGTGTTTTTCAATGTTGAGGTTGTTGTTGAATTTGTTGGTGTTTTACAATGTTGAGGTTGTTGTTGTTTTTCAATGTTCAGGTTGTTGTTGATTTTGATGGTGTTTTTCAATGTCGAGGTTGTTGTTGAAATTGTTGGTGTTTTTCAATGTAGCAGTTGTTGTTGAATTTGTTGGTGTTTTTCAATGTTGAGGTTGTTGTTCTTTTTCAATGTTGAGGTTGTTGAATTTGTTGGTGTTTTTCAATGTTGAGGTTGTTGTTGTTTTTCAATGTTGAGGTTGTTGTTGAATTTGTTGGTGTTTTTCAATGTTGAGGTTGTTGTTGCTTTTCAATGTTGAGGTTGTTGTTGTTTTTCAATGTTGAGGTTGTTGTTGAATTTGTTGGTGTTTTTCAATGTTGAGGTTGTTGTTGAATTTGTTGCTGTTTTTCAATGTTGAGGTTGTTGTTGTTTTTCAATGTTGAGGTTGTTGTATTTGTTGGTGTTTTTCAATGTTGAGGTTGTTGTAGTTTTTCAATGTTGAGGTTGTTGTTGAATTTGTTGGTGTTTTTCAATGTCGAGGTTGTTGTTGAATTTGTTGGTGTTTTTCTATGTTGAAGTTGTTGTTGAATTTGTATGTGCTTTTCAATGTTGAGGTTGTTGTTGAATTTGTTGGTGTTTTTCAATGTTGAGGTTGTTGTTGTTTTTAAATGTTGAGGTTGTTGTTGAATTTGTTGGTGTTTTTCAATTTTGAGGTTGTGGTTGTTTTTCAATGTTGAGGTTGTTGTTGAATTTGTTGGTGTTTTTCCATGTTGAGGTTGTTGTTGCTTTTCAATGTTGAGGTTGTTGTTGTTTTTCAAAGTTGAGGTTGTTGTTGTATTTGTTGGTGTTTTTCAATGTTGAGGTTGTTGTAGTTTTTCAATGTTGAGGTTGTTGTTGAATTTGTGGTGTTTTTCAATGTCGAGGTTGTTGTTGAATTTGTTGCTGTTTTTCATGTTGAAGTTGTTGTTGAATTTGTATTTGTTTTTCAATGTTGAGGTTGTTGTTGAATTTGTTGGTGTTTTTCAATGTTGAGGTTGTTGTTGTTTTTAAATGTTGAGGTTGTTGTTGAATTTGTTGGTGTTCTTCAATTTTGAGGTTGTTCTTGTTTTTCAATGTTGAGGTTGTTGTTGAATTTGTTGGTGTTTTTCCTTGTTGAGGTTGTTGTTGTTTTTCAAAGTTGAGGTTGTTGTTAAATTTGTTGGTGTTTTTCAATGTTGAGGTTGTTGTTGAATTTGTTGGTGTTTTTCATTGTTGAGGTTGTTGTTGAATTTGTTGCTGTTTTTCAATGTTGAGGTTGTTGTTGTTTTTCAAAGTTGAGGTTGTTGTTGTATTTGTTGGTGTTTTTCAATGTTGAGGTTGTTGTAGTTTTTCAATGTTGAGGTTGTTGTTGAATTTGTTGGTGTTTTTCAATGTCGAGGTTGTTGTTGAATTTGTTGGTGTTTTTCTATGTTGAAGTTGTTGTTGAATTTGTATGTGTTTTTCAATGTTGAGGTTGTTGTTGAATTTGTTGGTGCTTTTCAATGTTGAGGTTGTTGTTGTTTTTAAATGTTGAGGTTGTTGTTGAATTTGTTGGTGTTTTTCAATTTTGAGGTTGTTGTTGTTTTTCAATGATGAGGTTGTTGTTGAATTTGTTGGTGTTTTTCATTGTTGAGGTTGTTGTTGAATTTGTTGCTGTTTTTCAATGTTGAGGTTGTTGTTGTTTTTCAATGTTGCGGTTGTTGTTGTATTTGTTCGTGTTTTTCAATGTTGAGGTTGTTGTAGTTTTTCAATGTTGAGGTTGTTGTTGAGGTTGTTGGTGTTTTTCAATGTCGAGGTTGTTGTTGAATTTGTTGGTATTTTTCAATGTTGAAGTTGTTGTTGAATTTGTATGTGTTTTTCAATGTTGAGGTTGTTGTTGAATTTGTTGGTGTTTTTCAATGTTGAGGTTATTGTTGTTTTTCAATGTTGAGGTTGTTGTTGAATTTGTTGGTGTTTTTCAATGTCGAGGTTGTTGTTGAATTTGTTGGTGTTTTTCTATGTTGAAGTTGTTGTTGAATTTGTATGTGTTTTTCAATGTTGAGGTTGTTGCTGAATTTGTTGGTGTTTTTCAATGTTGAGGTTGTTGTTGTTTTTAAATGTTGAGGTTGTTGTTGAATTTGTTGGTGTTTTTCAATTTTGAGGTTGTTCTTGTTTTTCAATGTTGAGGTTGTTGTTGAATTTGTTGGTGTTTTTCCATGTTGAGGTTGTTGTTGTTTTTCAAAGTTGAGGTTGTTGTTAAATTTGTTGGTGTTTTTCAATGTTGAGGTTGTTATTGAATTTGTTGGTGTTTTTCATTGTTGAGGTTGTTGTTGAATTTGTTGCTGTTTTTCAATGTTGAGGTTGTTGTTGTTTTTCAAAGTTGAGGTTGTTGTTGTATTTGTTGGTGTTTTTCAATGTTGAGGTTGTTGTAGTTTTTCAATGTTGAGGTTGTTGTTGAATTTGTTGGTGTTTTTCAATGTCGAGGTTGTTGTTGAATTTGTTGGTGTTTTTCTATGTTGAAGTTGTTGTTGAATTTGTATGTGTTTTTCAATGTTGAGGTTGTTGTTGAATTTGTTGGTGTTTTTCAATGTTGAGGTTGTTGTTGTTTTTAAATGTTGAGGTTGTTGTTGAATTTGTTGGTGTTTTTCAATTTTGAGGTTGTTGTTGTTTTTCAATATTGAGGTTGTTGGTGAATTTGTTGGTGTTTTTCATTGTTGAGGTTGTTGTTGAATTTGTTGCTGTTTTTCAATGTTGAGGTTGTTGTTCTTTTTCAATGTTGCGGTTGTTGTTGTATTTGTTGGTGTTTTTCAATGTTGAGGTTGTTGTAGTTTTTCAATGTTGAGGTTGTTGTTGAATTTGTTGGTGTTTTTCAATGTCGAGGTTGTTGTTGAATTTGTTGGTGTTTTTCTATGTTGAAGTTGTTGTTGAATTTGTATGTGTTTTTCAATGTTGAGGTTGTTGTTGAATTTGTTGGTGTTTTTCAATGTTGAGGTTGTTGTTGTTTTTAAATGTTGAGGTTGTTGTTGAATTTGTTGGTGTTTTTCAATTTTGAGGTTGTTGTTGTTTTTCAATGTTGAGGTTGTTGAATTTGTTGGTGTTTTTCAATGTTGAGGTTGTTGTTGTTTTTCAATGTTGAGGTTGTTGTTGAATTTGTTGGTGTTTTTCAATTTCGAGGTTGTTGTTGAATTTGTTGGTGTTTTTCAATGTTGAAGTTGTTGTTGAATTTTTTGTTGTTTTTCAATGTTGAGGTTGTTGTTGTTTTTCAATGTTGAGGTTTTTGTTGAATTTGTCGGTGTTTTTCAATGTTGAGGTTGTTGTTGTTTTTCAATGTTGAGGTTGTTGTTGCTTTTCAATGTTGAGGTTGTTGTTGAATTTGTGGTGTTTTTCAATGTTGAGGTTGTTGTTGTTTTTCAATGTTGAGGTTGTTGTTGTTTTTCAATGTTGAGGTTGTTGTTGAATTTGTTGGTGTTTTTCAATTTCGAGGTTGTTGTTGAATTTGTTGGTGTTCTTCAATGTTGAAGTTGTTGTTGAATTTGTTGGTGTTTTTCAATGTTGAGGTTGTTGTTGTTTTTCAATGTTCAGGTTGTTGTTGAATTTGTTGGTGTTTTTCAATGTTGAGGTTGTTGATTTTTTTCAATGTTGAGGTTGTTGCTGAATTTGTTTGTGTTTTTCAATGTCGAGGTTGTTGTTGAATTTGTTGGTGTTTTTCAATGTTGAGGTTGTTGTTGAATTTGTTGGTGTTTTTCAATGTCGAGGTTGTTGTTGAATTTGTTGGTTTTTTCAATGTTGAAGTTGTTGTTGAATTTGTTGGTGTTTTTCAATGTTGTGGTTGTTGTTGTTTTTCAATGTTGAGGTTGTTGTTGAATTTGTTGGTATTTTTCAATTTTGAGGTTGTTGTTGTTTTTCAATGTTGAGGTTGTTGTTGAATTTGTTGGTGTTTTTCCATGTTGAGGTTGTTGTTGTTTTTCAATGTTGAGGTTGTTGTTGAATTTGCTGGTGTTTTTCATTGTTGAGGTTGTTGTTGAATTTGTTGGTGTTTTTCAATGTTGAGGTTGTTGTTGTTTTTCAATGTTGAGGTTGTTGTTGAATTTGTTGGTGTTTTTCAATGTTGAGGTTGTTGTTGAATTTGTTGGTGTTTTTCAATGTTGAGGTTGTTGTTGTTTTTCAATATTGAGGTTGTTTGTGAATTTGTTTGTGTTTTTCAATGTTGAGGTTGGTGTTGAATTTGTTGGTATTTTTCAATGCTCAGGTTGTTGTTGTTTTTCAATCTTGAGGTTGTTTTTGAATTTGTTGGTGTTTTTCAATTTTGAGGTTGTTGTTGTTTTTCAATGTTGAGGTTGTTGAATTTGTTGGTGTTTTTCAATGTTGAGGTTGTTGTTGAATTTGTTGGTGTTTTTCTTTGTTGAGGTTGTTGTTGTTGTTCAATGTGCAGGTTGTTGTTGAAATTGTTGGTGTTTTTCAATGTCGAGGTTGTTGTTGAATTTGTTGGTGTTTTTCAATGCTGAATTTGTTGTTGAATATGTTGGTGTTTTTCAATGTTGAGGTTGTTGTTGTTTTTCAATGTTGAGGTTGTTGTTGTATGTGTTGGTGTTTTTCAATGTTGAGGTTGTTGTAGTTTTTCAATGTTGAGGTTGTTGTTGAATTTATTGGCGTTTTTAAATGTTGAGGGTGTTGTTGAATTTGTTGGTGTTTTTCAATGTTGAGGTTGTTGTTGAATTTGTTGGTGTTTTACAATGTTGAGGTTGTTGTTGTTTTTCAATGTTCAGGTTGTTGTTGAATTTGATGGTGTTTTTCAATGTCGAGGTTGTTGTTGAAATTGTTGGTGTTTTTCAATGTAGCAGTTGTTGTTGAATTTGTTGGTGTTTTTCAATGTTGAGGTTGTTGTTCTTTTTCAATGTTGAGGTTGTTGAATTTGTTGGTGTTTTTCAATGTTGAGGTTGTTGTTGTTTTTCAATGTTGAGGTTGTTGTTGAATTTGTTGGTGTTTTTAAATGTTCAGGTTGTTGTTGAATTTGTTGGTGTTTTTCAATGTTGAGGTTGTTGTTGTTTTTCAATGTTGAGGTTGTTGTTGAATTTGTTGGTGTTTTTCAATGGTGAGGTTGTTGTTGTTTTTCAATGTTGAGGTTGTTGTTGAATTTGTTGGTGTTTTTCAATTTCGAGGTTGTTGTTGAATTTGTTGGTGTTTTTCAATGTTGAAGTTGCTGTTGAATTTGTTGGTGTTTTTCAATGTTGAGGTTGTTGTTGTTTTTCAATTTTGAGGTTGTTGTTGAATTTGTTGGTGTTTTTCAATGTTGAGGTTGATGTTGCTTTTCAATGTTGAGGTTGTTGTTGTTTTTCAATGTTGAGGTTGTTGTTGAATTTGTTGGTGTTTTTCAATGTTGAGGTTGTTGTTGAATTTGTTGGTGTTTTTCAATGTTGAGGTTGTTGTTGAATTTGTTGGTATTTTTCAATGTTGAAGTTGTTGTTGAATTTGTATGTTTTTTTCAATGTTGAGGTTGTTGTTGAATTTGTTGGTGTTTTTCAATGTTGAGGTTGTTGTTGTTTTTCAATGTTGAGGTTGTTGTTGAATTTGTTGGTGTTTTTCTATGTTGAAGTTGTTGTTGAATTTGTATGTGTTTTTCAATGTTGAGGTTGTTGCTGAATTTGTTGGTGTTTTTCAATGTTGAGGTTGTTGTTGTTTTTAAATGTTGAGGTTGTTGTTTAATTTGTTGGTGTTTTTCAATTTTGAGGTTGTTCTTGTTTTTCAATGTTGAGGTTGTTGTTGAATTTGTTGGTGTTTTTCCATGTTGAGGTTGTTGTTGTTTTTCAAAGTTGAGGTTGTTGTTAAATTTGTTGGTGTTTTTCAATGTTGAGGTTGTTATTGAATTTGTTGGTGTTTTTCATTGTTGAGGTTGTTGTTGAATTTGTTGCTGTTTTTCAATGTTGAGGTTGTTGTTGTTTTTCAAAGTTGAGGTTGTTGTTGTATTTGTTGGTGTTTTTCAATGTTGAGGTTGTTGTAGTTTTTCAATGTTGAGGTTGTTGTTGAATTTGTTGGTGTTTTTCAATGTCGAGGTTGTTGTTGAATTTGTTGGTGTTTTTCTATGTTGAAGTTGTTGTTGAATTTGTATGTGTTTTTCAATGTTGAGGTTGTTGTTGAATTTGTTGGTGTTTTTCAATGTTGAGGTTGTTGTTGTTTTTAAATGTTGAGGTTGTTGTTGAATTTGTTGGTGTTTTTCAATTTTGAGGTTGTTGTTGTTTTTCAATATTGAGGTTGTTGGTGAATTTGTTGGTGTTTTTCATTGTTGAGGTTGTTGTTGAATTTGTTGCTGTTTTTCAATGTTGAGGTTGTTGTTCTTTTTCAATGTTGCGGTTGTTGTTGTATTTGTTGGTGTTTTTCAATGTTGAGGTTGTTGTAGTTTTTCAATGTTGAGGTTGTTGTTGAATTTGTTGGTGTTTTTCAATGTCGAGGTTGTTGTTGAATTTGTTGGTGTTTTTCAATGTTGAAGTTGTTGTTGAATTTGTATGTGTTTTTCAATGTTGAGGTTGTTGTTGAATTTGTTGGTGTTTTTCAATGTTGAGGTTGTTGTTGTTTTTAAATGTTGAGGTTGTTGTTGAATTTGTTGGTGTTTTTCAATTTTGAGGTTGTTGTTGTTTTTCAATGTTGAGGTTGTTGAATTTGTTGGTGTTTTTCAATGTTGAGGTTGTTGTTGTTTTTCAATGTTGAGGTTGTTGTTGAATTTGTTGGTGTTTTTCAATTTCGAGGTTGTTGTTGAATTTGTTGGTGTTTTTCAATGTTGAAGTTGTTGTTGAATTTTTTGTTGTTTTTCAATGTTGAGGTTGTTGTTGTTTTTCAATGTTGAGGTTTTTGTTGAATTTGTCGGTGTTTTTCAATGTTGAGGTTGTTGTTGTTTTTCAATGTTGAGGTTGTTGTTGCTTTTCAATGTTGAGGTTGTTGTTGAATTTGTGGTGTTTTTCAATGTTGAGGTTGTTGTTGTTTTTCAATGTTGAGGTTGTTGTTGTTTTTCAATGTTGAGGTTGTTGTTGAATTTGTTGGTGTTTTTCAATTTCGAGGTTGTTGTTGAATTTGTTGGTGTTCTTCAATGTTGAAGTTGTTGTTGAATTTGTGGGTGTTTTTCAATGTTGAGGTTGTTGTTGTTTTTCAATGTTCAGGTTGTTGAATTTGTTGGTGTTTTTCAATGTTGAGGTTGTTGTTGAATTTGTTGGTGTTTTTCTTTGTTGAGGTTGTTGTTGTTGTTCAATGTGCAGGTTGTTGTTGAATTTGTTGGTATTTTTCAATGTCGAGGTTGTTGTTGAATTTGTTGGTGTTTTTCAATGCTGAATTTGTTGTTGAATATGTTGGTGTTTTTCAATGTTGAGGTTGTTGTTGTTTTTCAATGTTGAGGTTGTTGTTGTATGTGTTGGTGTTTTTCAATGTTGAGGTTGTTGTAGTTTTTCAATGTTGAGGTTGTTGTTGAATTTATTGGCGTTTTTAAATGTTGAGGGTGTTGTTGAATTTGTTGGTGTTTTTCAATGTTGAGGTTGTTGTTGAATTTGTTGGTGTTTTACAATGTTGAGGTTGTTGTTGTTTTTCAATGTTCAGGTTGTTGTTGAATTTGATGGTGTTTTTCAATGTCGAGGTTGTTGTTGAAATTGTTGGTGTTTTTCAATGTAGCAGTTGTTGTTGAATTTGTTGGTGTTTTTCAATGTTGAGGTTGTTGTTCTTTTTCAATGTTGAGGTTGTTGAATTTGTTGGTGTTTTTCAATGTTGAGGTTGTTGTTGTTTTTCAATGTTGAGGTTGTTGTTGAATTTGTTGGTGTTTTTAAATGTTCAGGTTGTTGTTGAATTTGTTGGTGTTTTTCAATGTTGAGGTTGTTGTTGTTTTTCAATGTTGAGGTTGTTGTTGAATTTGTTGGTGTTTTTCAATGTTGAGGTTGTTGTTGTTTTTCAATGTTGAGGTTGTTGTTGAATTTGTTGGTGTTTTTCAATTTCGAGGTTGTTGTTGAATTTGTTGGTGTTTTTCAATGTTGAAGTTGCTGTTGAATTTGTTGGTGTTTTTCAATGTTGAGGTTGTTGTTGTTTTTCAATGTTGAGGTTGTTGTTGAATTTGTTGGTGTTTTTCAATGTTGAGGTTGTTGTTGCTTTTCAATGTTGAGGTTGTTGTTGTTTTTCAATGTTGAGGTTGTTGTTGAATTTGTTGGTGTTTTTCAATGTTGAGGTTGTTGTTGAATTTGTTGGTGTTTTTCAATGTTGAGGTTGTTGTTGAATTTGTTGGTATTTTTCAATGTTGAAGTTGTTGTTGAATTTGTATGTTTTTTTCAATGTTGAGGTTGTTGTTGAATTTGTTGGTGTTTTTCAATGTTGAGGTTGTTGTTGTTTTTCAATGTTGAGGTTGTTGTTGAATTTGTTGGTGTTTTTCTATGTTGAAGTTGTTGTTGAGTTTGTATGTGTTTTTCAATGTTGAGGTTGTTGCTGAATTTGTTGGTGTTTTTCAATGTTGAGGTTGTTGTTGTTTTTAAATGTTGAGGTTGTTGTTGAATTTGTTGGTGTTTTTCAATTTTGAGGTTGTTCTTGTTTTTCAATGTTGAGGTTGTTGTTGAATTTGTTGGTGTTTTTCCATGTTGAGGTTGTTGTTGTTTTTCAAAGTTGAGGTTGTTGTTAAATTTGTTGGTGTTTTTCAATGTTGAGGTTGTTATTGAATTTGTTGGTGTTTTTCATTGTTGAGGTTGTTGTTGAATTTGTTGCTGTTTTTCAATGTTGAGGTTGTTGTTGTTTTTCAAAGTTGAGGTTGTTGTTGTATTTGTTGGTGTTTTTCAATGTTGAGGTTGTTGTAGTTTTTCAATGTTGAGGTTGTTGTTGAATTTGTTGGTGTTTTTCAATGTCGAGGTTGTTGTTGAATTTGTTGGTGTTTTTCTATGTTGAAGTTGTTGTTGAATTTGTATGTGTTTTTCAATGTTGAGGTTGTTGTTGAATTTGTTGGTGTTTTTCAATGTTGAGGTTGTTGTTGTTTTTAAATGTTGAGGTTGTTGTTGAATTTGTTGGTGTTTTTCAATTTTGAGGTTGTTGTTGTTTTTCAATATTGAGGTTGTTGGTGAATTTGTTGGTGTTTTTCATTGTTGAGGTTGTTGTTGAATTTGTTGCTGTTTTTCAATGTTGAGGTTGTTGTTCTTTTTCAATGTTGCGGTTGTTGTTGTATTTGTTGGTGTTTTTCAATGTTGAGGTTGTTGTAGTTTTTCAATGTTGAGGTTGTTGTTGAATTTGTTGGTGTTTTTCAATGTCGAGGTTGTTGTTGAATTTGTTGGTGTTTTTCAATGTTGAAGTTGTTGTTGAATTTGTATGTGTTTTTCAATGTTGAGGTTGTTGTTGAATTTGTTGGTGTTTTTCAATGTTGAGGTTGTTGTTGTTTTTAAATGTTGAGGTTGTTGTTGAATTTGTTGGTGTTTTTCAATTTTGAGGTTGTTGTTGTTTTTCAATGTTGAGGTTGTTGAATTTGTTGGTGTTTTTCAATGTTGAGGTTGTTGTTGTTTTTCAATGTTGAGGTTGTTGTTGAATTTGTTGGTGTTTTTCAATTTCGAGGTTGTTGTTGAATTTGTTGGTGTTTTTCAATGTTGAAGTTGTTGTTGAATTTTTTGTTGTTTTTCAATGTTGAGGTTGTTGTTGTTTTTCAATGTTGAGGTTTTTGTTGAATTTGTCGGTGTTTTTCAATGTTGAGGTTGTTGTTGTTTTTCAATGTTGAGGTTGTTGTTGCTTTTCAATGTTGAGGTTGTTGTTGAATTTGTGGTGTTTTTCAATGTTGAGGTTGTTGTTGTTTTTCAATGTTGAGGTTGTTGTTGTTTTTCAATGTTGAGGTTGTTGTTGAATTTGTTGGTGTTTTTCAATTTCGAGGTTGTTGTTGAATTTGTTGGTGTTCTTCAATGTTGAAGTTGTTGTTGAATTTGTTGGTGTTTTTCAATGTTGAGGTTGTTGTTGTTTTTCAATGTTCAGGTTGTTGTTGAATTTGTTTGTGTTTTTCAATGTTGAGGTTGTTAATTTTTTTCAATGTTGAGGTTGTTGCTGAATTTGTTGGTGTTTTTCAATGTCGAGGTTGTTGTTGAATTTGTTGGTGTTTTTCAATGTTGAGGTTGTTGTTGAATTTGTTGGTGTTTTTCAATGTCGAGGTTGTTGTTGAATTTGTTGGTTTTTTCAATGTTGAAGTTGTTGTTGAATTTGTTGGTGTTTTTCAATGTTGTGGTTGTTGTTGTTTTTCAATGTTGAGGTTGTTGTTGAATTTGTTGGTATTTTTCAATTTTGAGGTTGTTGTTGTTTTTCAATGTTGAGGTTGTTGTTGAATTTGTTGGTGTTTTTCCATGTTGAGGTTGTTGTTGTTTTTCAATGTTGAGGTTGCTGTTGAATTTGCTGGCGTTTTTCATTGTTGAGGTTGTTGTTGAATTTGTTGGTGTTTTTCAATGTTGAGGTTGTTGTTGTTTTTCAATGTTGAGGTTGTTGTTGAATTTGTTGGTGTTTTTCAATGTTGAGGTTGTTGTTGAATTTGTTGGTGTTTTTCAATGTTGAGGTTGTTGTTGTTTTTCAATATTGAGGTTGTTTGTGAATTTGTTTGTGTTTTTCAATGTTGAGGTTGGTGTTGAATTTGTTGGTATTTTTCAATGCTCAGGTTATTGTTGTTTTTCAATCTTGAGGTTGTTTTTGAATTTGTTGGTGTTTTTCAATTTTGAGGTTGTTGTTGTTTTTCAATGTTGAGGTTGTTGAATTTGTTGGTGTTTTTCAATGTTGAGGTTGTTGTTGAATTTGTTGGTGTTTTTCTTTGTTGAGGTTGTTGTTGTTGTTCAATGTGCAGGTTGTTGTTGAATTTGTTGGTGTTTTTCAATGTCGAGGTTGTTGTTGAATTTGTTGGTGTTTTTCAATGCTGAATTTGTTGTTGAATATGTTGGTGTTTTTCAATGTTGAGGTTGTTGTTGTTTTTCAATGTTGAGGTTGTTGTTGTATGTGTTGGTGTTTTTCAATGTTGAGGTTGTTGTAGTTTTTCAATGTTGAGGTTGTTGTTGAATTTATTGGCGTTTTTAAATGTTGAGGGTGTTGTTGAATTTGTTGGTGTTTTTCAATGTTGAGGTTGTTGTTGAATTTGTTGGTGTTTTACAATGTTCAGGTTGTTGTTGTTTTTCAATGTTCAGGTTGTTGTTGAATTTGATGGTGTTTTTCAATGTCGAGGTTGTTGTTGAAATTGTTGGTGTTTTTCAATGTAGCAGTTGTTGTTGAATTTGTTGGTGTTTTTCAATGTTGAGGTTGTTGTTCTTTTTCAATGTTGAGGTTGTTGAATTTGTTGGTGTTTTTCAATGTTGAGGTTGTTGTTGTTTTTCAATGTTGAGGTTGTTGTTGAATTTGTTGGTGTTTTTAAATGTTCAGGTTGTTGTTGAATTTGTTGGTGTTTTTCAATGTTGAGGTTGTTGTTGTTTTTCAATGTTGAGGTTGTTGTTGAATTTGTTGGTGTTTTTCAATGTTGAGGTTGTTGTTGTTTTTCAATGTTGAGGTTGTTGTTGAATTTGTTGGTGTTTTTCAATTTCGAGGTTGTTGTTGAATTTGTTGGTGTTTTTCAATGTTGAAGTTGCTGTTGAATTTGTTGGTGTTTTTCAATGTTGAGGTTGTTGTTGTTTTTCAATGTTGAGGTTGTTGTTGAATTTATTGGTGTTTTTCAATGTTGAGGTTGTTGTTGCTTTTCATTGTTGAGGTTGTTGTTGTTTTTCAATGTTGAGGTTGTTGTTGAATTTGTTGGTGTTTTTCAATGTTGAGGTTGTTGTTGAATTTGTTGGTGTTTTACAATGTTGAGGTTGTTGTTGTTTTTCAATGTTCAGGTTGTTGTTGAATTTGATGGTGTTTTTCAATGTCGAGGTTGTTGTTGAAATTGTTGGTGTTTTTCAATGTAGCAGTTGTTGTTGAATTTGTTGGTGTTTTTCAATGTTGACGTTGTTGTTCTTTTTCAATGTTGAGGTTGTTGAATTTGTTGGTGTTTTTCAATGTTGAGGTTGTTGTTGTTTTTCAATGTTGAGGTTGTTGTTGAATTTGTTGGTGTTTTTAAATGTTCAGGTTGTTGTTGAATTTGTTGGTGTTTTTCAATGTTGAGGTTGTTGTTGTTTTTCAATGTTGAGGTTGTTGTTGAATTTGTTGGTGTTTTTCAATGTTGAGGTTGTTGTTGTTTTTCAATGTTGAGGTTGTTGTTGAATTTGTTGGTGTTTTTCAATTTCGAGGTTGTTGTTGAATTTGTTGGTGTTTTTCAATGTTGAAGTTGCTGTTGAATTTTTTGGTGTTTTTCAATGTTGAGGTTGTTGTTGTTTTTCAATGTTGAGGTTGTTGTTGAATTTGTTGGTGTTTTTCAATGTTGAGGTTGTTGTTGCTTTTCAATGTTGAGGTTGTTGTTGTTTTTCAATGTTGAGGTTGTTGTTGAATTTGTTGGTGTTTTTCAATGTTGAGGTTGTTGTTGAATTTGTTGGTGTTTTTCAATGTTGAGGTTGTTGTTGAATTTGTTGGTATTTTTCAATGTTGAAGTTGTTGTTGAATTTGTATGTTTTTTTCAATGTTGAGGTTGTTGTTGAATTTGTTGGTGTTTTTCAATGTTGAGGTTGTTGTTGTTTTTCAATGTTGAGGTTGTTGTTGAATTTGTTGGTGTTTTTCTATGTTGAAGTTGTTGTTGAGTTTGTATGTGTTTTTCAATGTTGAGGTTGTTGCTGAATTTGTTGGTGTTTTTCAATGTTGAGGTTGTTGTTGTTTTTAAATGTTGAGGTTGTTGTTGAATTTGTTGGTGTTTTTCAATTTTGAGGTTGTTCTTGTTTTTCAATGTTGAGGTTGTTGTTGAATTTGTTGGTGTTTTTCCATGTTGAGGTTGTTGTTGTTTTTCAAAGTTGAGGTTGTTGTTAAATTTGTTGGTGTTTTTCAATGTTGAGGTTGTTATTGAATTTGTTGGTGTTTTTCATTGTTGAGGTTGTTGTTGAATTTGTTGCTGTTTTTCAATGTTGAGGTTGTTGTTGTTTTTCAAAGTTGAGGTTGTTGTTGTATTTGTTGGTGTTTTTCAATGTTGAGGTTGTTGTAGTTTTTCAATGTTGAGGTTGTTGTTGAATTTGTTGGTGTTTTTCAATGTCGAGGTTGTTGTTGAATTTGTTGGTGTTTTTCTATGTTGAAGTTGTTGTTGAATTTGTATGTGTTTTTCAATGTTGAGGTTGTTGTTGAATTTGTTGGTGTTTTTCAATGTTGAGGTTGTTGTTGTTTTTAAATGTTGAGGTTGTTGTTGAATTTGTTGGTGTTTTTCAATTTTGAGGTTGTTGTTGTTTTTCAATATTGAGGTTGTTGGTGAATTTGTTGGTGTTTTTCATTGTTGAGGTTGTTGTTGAATTTGTTGCTGTTCTTCAATGTTGAGGTTGTTGTTCTTTTTCAATGTTGCGGTTGTTGTTGTATTTGTTGGTGTTTTTCAATGTTGAGGTTGTTGTAGTTTTTCAATGTTGAGGTTGTTGTTGAATTTGTTGGTGTTTTTCAATGTCGAGGTTGTTGTTGAATTTGTTGGTGTTTTTCAATGTTGAAGTTGTTGTTGAATTTGTATGTGTTTTTCAATGTTGAGGTTGTTGTTGAATTTGTTGGTGTTTTTCAATGTTGAGGTTGTTGTTGTTTTTAAATGTTGAGGTTGTTGTTGAATTTGTTGGTGTTTTTCAATTTTGAGGTTGTTGTTGTTTTTCAATGTTGAGGTTGTTGAATTTGTTGGTGTTTTTCAATGTTGAGGTTGTTGTTGTTTTTCAATGTTGAGGTTGTTGTTGAATTTGTTGGTGTTTTTCAATTTCGAGGTTGTTGTTGAATTTGTTGGTGTTTTTCAATGTTGAAGTTGTTGTTGAATTTTTTGTTGTTTTTCAATGTTGAGGTTGTTGTTGTTTTTCAATCTTGAGGTTGTTTTTGAATTTGTTGGTGTTTTTCAATTTTGAGGTTGTTGTTGTTTTTCAATGTTGAGGTTGTTGAATTTGTTGGTGTTTTTCAATGTTGAGGTTGTTGTTGAATTTGTTGGTGTTTTTCTTTGTTGAGGTTGTTGTTGTTGTTCAATGTGCAGGTTGTTGTTGAATTTGTTGGTGTTTTTCAATGTCGAGGTTGTTGTTGAATTTGTTGGTGTTTTTCAATGCTGAATTTGTTGTTGAATATGTTGGTGTTTTTCAATGTTGAGGTTGTTGTTGTTTTTCAATGTTGAGGTTGTTGTTGTATGTGTTGGTGTTTTTCAATGTTGAGGTTGTTGTAGTTTTTCAATGTTGAGGTTGTTGTTGAATTTATTGGCGTTTTTAAATGTTGAGGGTGTTGTTGAATTTGTTGGTGTTTTTCAATGTTGAGGTTGTTGTTGAATTTGTTGGTGTTTTACAATGTTCAGGTTGTTGTTGTTTTTCAATGTTCAGGTTGTTGTTGAATTTGATGGTGTTTTTCAATGTCGAGGTTGTTGTTGAAATTGTTGGTGTTTTTCAATGTAGCAGTTGTTGTTGAATTTGTTGGTGTTTTTCAATGTTGAGGTTGTTGTTCTTTTTCAATGTTGAGGTTGTTGAATTTGTTGGTGTTTTTCAATGTTGAGGTTGTTGTTGTTTTTCAATGTTGAGGTTGTTGTTGAATTTGTTGGTGTTTTTAAATGTTCAGGTTGTTGTTGAATTTGTTGGTGTTTTTCAATGTTGAGGTTGTTGTTGTTTTTCAATGTTGAGGTTGTTGTTGAATTTGTTGGTGTTTTTCAATGTTGAGGTTGTTGTTGTTTTTCAATGTTGAGGTTGTTGTTGAATTTGTTGGTGTTTTTCAATTTCGAGGTTGTTGTTGAATTTGTTGGTGTTTTTCAATGTTGAAGTTGCTGTTGAATTTGTTGGTGTTTTTCAATGTTGAGGTTGTTGTTGTTTTTCAATGTTGAGGTTGTTGTTGAATTTATTGGTGTTTTTCAATGTTGAGGTTGTTGTTGCTTTTCATTGTTGAGGTTGTTGTTGTTTTTCAATGTTGAGGTTGTTGTTGAATTTGTTGGTGTTTTTCAATGTTGAGGTTGTTCTTGAATTTGTTGGTGTTTTACAATGTTGAGGTTGTTGTTGTTTTTCAATGTTCAGGTTGTTGTTGAATTTGATGGTGTTTTTCAATGTCGAGGTTGTTGTTGAAATTGTTGGTGTTTTTCAATGTAGCAGTTGTTGTTGAATTTGTTGGTGTTTTTCAATGTTGACGTTGTTGTTCTTTTTCAATGTTGAGGTTGTTGAATTTGTTGGTGTTTTTCAATGTTGAGGTTGTTGTTGTTTTTCAATGTTGAGGTTGTTGTTGAATTTGTTGGTGTTTTTAAATGTTCAGGTTGTTGTTGAATTTGTTGGTGTTTTTCAATGTTGAGGTTGTTGTTGTTTTTCAATGTTGAGGTTGTTGTTGAATTTGTTGGTGTTTTTCAATGTTGAGGTTGTTGTTGTTTTTCAATGTTGAGGTTGTTGTTGAATTTGTTGGTGTTTTTCAATTTCGAGGTTGTTGTTGAATTTGTTGGTGTTTTTCAATGTTGAAGTTGCTGTTGAATTTTTTGGTGTTTTTCAATGTTGAGGTTGTTGTTGTTTTTCAATGTTGAGGTTGTTGTTGAATTTGTTGGTGTTTTTCAATGTTGAGGTTGTTGTTGCTTTTCAATGTTGAGGTTGTTGTTGTTTTTCAATGTTGAGGTTGTTGTTGAATTTGTTGGTGTTTTTCAATGTTGAGGTTGTTGTTGAATTTGTTGGTGTTTTTCAATGTTGAGGTTGTTGTTGAATTTGTTGGTATTTTTCAATGTTGAAGTTGTTGTTGAATTTGTATGTTTTTTTCAATGTTGAGGTTGTTGTTGAATTTGTTGGTGTTTTTCAATGTTGAGGTTGTTGTTGTTTTTCAATGTTGAGGTTGTTGTTGAATTTGTTGGTGTTTTTCTATGTTGAAGTTGTTGTTGAGTTTGTATGTGTTTTTCAATGTTGAGGTTGTTGCTGAATTTGTTGGTGTTTTTCAATGTTGAGGTTGTTGTTGTTTTTAAATGTTGAGGTTGTTGTTGAATTTGTTGGTGTTTTTCAATTTTGAGGTTGTTCTTGTTTTTCAATGTTGAGGTTGTTGTTGAATTTGTTGGTGTTTTTCCATGTTGAGGTTGTTGTTGTTTTTCAAAGTTGAGGTTGTTGTTAAATTTGTTGGTGTTTTTCAATGTTGAGGTTGTTATTGAATTTGTTGGTGTTTTTCATTGTTGAGGTTGTTGTTGAATTTGTTGCTGTTTTTCAATGTTGAGGTTGTTGTTGTTTTTCAAAGTTGAGGTTGTTGTTGTATTTGTTGGTGTTTTTCAATGTTGAGGTTGTTGTAGTTTTTCAATGTTGAGGTTGTTGTTGAATTTGTTGGTGTTTTTCAATGTCGAGGTTGTTGTTGAATTTGTTGGTGTTTTTCTATGTTGAAGGTGTTGTTGAATTTGTATGTGTTTTTCAATGTTGAGGTTGTTGTTGAATTTGTTGGTGTTTTTCAATGTTGAGGTTGTTGTTGTTTTTAAATGTTGAGGTTGTTGTTGAATTTGTTGGTGTTTTTCAATTTTGAGGTTGTTGTTGTTTTTCAATATTGAGGTTGTTGGTGAATTTGTTGGTGTTTTTCATTGTTGAGGTTGTTGTTGAATTTGTTGCTGTTTTTCAATGTTGAGGTTGTTGTTCTTTTTCAATGTTGCGGTTGTTGTTGTATTTGTTGGTGTTTTTCAATGTTGAGGTTGTTGTAGTTTTTCAATGTTGAGGTTGTTGTTGAATTTGTTGGTGTTTTTCAATGTCGAGGTTGTTGTTGAATTTGTTGGTGTTTTTCAATGTTGAAGTTGTTGTTGAATTTGTATGTGTTTTTCAATGTTGAGGTTGTTGTTGAATTTGTTGGTGTTTTTCAATGTTGAGGTTGTTGTTGTTTTTAAATGTTGAGGTTGTTGTTGAATTTGTTGGTGTTTTTCAATTTTGAGGTTGTTGTTGTTTTTCAATGTTGAGGTTGTTGAATTTGTTGGTGTTTTTCAATGTTGAGGTTGTTGTTGTTTTTCAATGTTGAGGTTGTTGTTGAATTTGTTGGTGTTTTTCAATTTCGAGGTTGTTGTTGAATTTGTTGGTGTTTTTCAATGTTGAAGTTGTTGTTGAATTTTTTGTTGTTTTTCAATGTTGAGGTTGTTGTTGTTTTTCAATGTTGAGGTTTTTGTTGAATTTGTCGGTGTTTTTCAATGTTGAGGTTGTTGTTGTTTTTCAATGTTGAGGTTGTTGTTGCTTTTCAATGTTGAGGTTGTTGTTGAATTTGTGGTGTTTTTCAATGTTGAGGTTGTTGTTGTTTTTCGATGTTGAGGTTGTTGTTGTTTTTCAATGTTGAGGTTGTTGTTGAATTTGTTGGTGTTTTTCAATTTCGAGGTTGTTGTTGAATTTGTTGGTGTTCTTCAATGTTGAAGTTGTTGTTGAATTTGTTGGTGTTTTTCAATGTTGAGGTTGTTGTTGTTTTTCAATGTTCAGGTTGTTGTTGAATTTGTTTGTGTTTTTCAATGTTGAGGTTGTTAATTTTTTTCAATGTTGAGGTTGTTGCTGAATTTGTTGGTGTTTTTCAATGTCGAGGTTGTTGTTGAATTTGTTGGTGTTTTTCAATGTTGAGGTTGTTGTTGAATTTGTTGGTGTTTTTCAATGTCGAGGTTGTTGTTGAATTTGTTGGTTTTTTCAATGTTGAAGTTGTTGTTGAATTTGTTGGTGTTTTTCAATGTTGTGGTTGTTGTTGTTTTTCAATGTTGAGGTTGTTGTTGAATTTGTTGGTATTTTTCAATTTTGAGGTTGTTGTTGTTTTTCAATGTTGAGGTTGTTGTTGAATTTGTTGGTGTTTTTCCATGTTGAGGTTGTTGTTGTTTTTCAATGTTGAGGTTGCTGTTGAATTTGCTGGCGTTTTTCATTGTTGAGGTTGTTGTTGAATTTGTTGGTGTTTTTCAATGTTGAGGTTGTTGTTGTTTTTCAATGTTGAGGTTGTTGTTGAATTTGTTGGTGTTTTTCAATGTTGAGGTTGTTGTTGAATTTGTTGGTGTTTTTCAATGTTGAGGTTGTTGTTGTTTTTCAATATTGAGGTTGTTTGTGAATTTGTTTGTGTTTTTCAATGTTGAGGTTGGTGTTGAATTTGTTGGTATTTTTCAATGCTCAGGTTATTGTTGTTTTTCAATCTTGAGGTTGTTTTTGAATTTGTTGGTGTTTTTCAATTTTGAGGTTGTTGTTGTTTTTCAATGTTGAGGTTGTTGAATTTGTTGGTGTTTTTCAATGTTGAGGTTGTTGTTGAATTTGTTGGTGTTTTTCTTTGTTGAGGTTGTTGTTGTTGTTCAATGTGCAGGTTGTTGTTGAATTTGTTGGTGTTTTTCAATGTCGAGGTTGTTGTTGAATTTGTTGGTGTTTTTCAATGCTGAATTTGTTGTTGAATATGTTGGTGTTTTTCAATGTTGAGGTTGTTGTTGTTTTTCAATGTTGAGGTTGTTGTTGTATGTGTTGGTGTTTTTCAATGTTGAGGTTGTTGTAGTTTTTCAATGTTGAGGTCGTTGTTGAATTTATTGGCGTTTTTAAATGTTGAGGGTGTTGTTGAATTTGTTGGTGTTTTTCAATGTTGAGGTTGTTGTTGAATTTGTTGGTGTTTTACAATGTTCAGGTTGTTGTTGTTTTTCAATGTTCAGGTTGTTGTTGAATTTGATGGTGTTTTTCAATGTCGAGGTTGTTGTTGAAATTGTTGGTGTTTTTCAATGTAGCAGTTGTTGTTGAATTTGTTGGTGTTTTTCAATGTTGAGGTTGTTGTTCTTTTTCAATGTTGAGGTTGTTGAATTTGTTGGTGTTTTTCAATGTTGAGGTTGTTGTTGTTTTTCAATGTTGAGGTTGTTGTTGAATTTGTTGGTGTTTTTAAATGTTCAGGTTGTTGTTGAATTTGTTGGTGTTTTTCAATGTTGAGGTTGTTGTTGTTTTTCAATGTTGAGGTTGTTGTTGAATTTGTTGGTGTTTTTCAATGTTGAGGTTGTTGTTGTTTTTCAATGTTGAGGTTGTTGTTGAATTTGTTGGTGTTTTTCAATTTCGAGGTTGTTGTTGAATTTGTTGGTGTTTTTCAATGTTGAAGTTGCTGTTGAATTTGTTGGTGTTTTTCAATGTTGAGGTTGTTGTTGTTTTTCAATGTTGAGGTTGTTGTTGAATTTATTGGTGTTTTTCAATGTTGAGGTTGTTGTTGCTTTTCATTGTTGAGGTTGTTGTTGTTTTTCAATGTTGAGGTTGTTGTTGAATTTGTTGGTGTTTTTCAATGTTGAGGTTGTTGTTGAATTTGTTGGTGTTTTTCAAAGTTGAGGTTGTTGTTGTTTTTCAATGTTGAGGTTGTTGTATGTGTTGGTGTTTTTCAATGTTGAGGTTTTTGTTGAATTTGTCGGTGTTTTTCAATGTTGAGGTTGTTGTTGTTTTTCAATGTTGAGGTTGTTGTTGCTTTTCAATGTTGAGGTTGTTGTTGAATTTGTGGTGTTTTTCAATGTTGAGGTTGTTGTTGTTTTTCAATGTTGACGTTGTTGTTGTTTTTCAATGTTGAGGTTGTTGTTGAATTTGTTGGTGTTTTTCAATTTCGAGGTTGTTGTTGAATTTGTTGGTGTTCTTCAATGTTGAAGTTGTTGTTGAATTTGTTGGTGTTTTTCAATGTTGAGGTTGTTGTTGTTTTTCAATGTTCAGGTTGTTGTTGAATTTGTTGGTGTTTTTCAATGTTGAGGTTGTTGATTTTTTTCAATGTTGAGGTTGTTGCTGAATTTGTTGGTGTTTTTCAATGTCGAGGTTGTTGTTGAATTTGTTGGTGTTTTTCAATGTTGAGGTTGTTGTTGAATTTGTTGGTGTTTTTCAATGTTGAGGTTGTTGTTGAATTTGTTGGTTTTTTTAATGTTGAAGTTGTTGTTGAATTTGTTGGTGTTTTTCAATGTTGTGGTTGTTGTTGTTTTTCAATGTTGAGGTTGTTGTTGAATTTGTTGGTATTTTTCAATTTTGAGGTTGTTGTTGTTTTTCAATGTTGAGCTTGTTGTTGAATTTGTTGGTGTTTTTCCATGTTGAGGTTGTTGTTGTTTTTCAATGTTGAGGTTGTTGTTGAATTTGCTGGTGTTTTTCATTGTTGAGGTTGTTGTTGAATTTGTTGGTGTTTTTCAATGTTGAGGTTGTTGTTGTTTTTCAATGTTGAGGTTGTTGTTGAATTTGTTGGTGTTTTTCAATGTTGAGGTTGTTGTTGAATTTGTTGGTGTTTTTCAATGTTGAGGTTGTTGTTGTTTTTCAATATTGAGGTTGTTTGTGAATTTGTTTGTGTTTTTCAATGTTGAGGTTGGTGTTGAATTTGTTGGTATTTTTCAATGCTCAGGTTATTGTTGTTTTTCAATCTTGAGGTTGTTTTTGAATTTGTTGGTGTTTTTCAATTTTGAGGTTGTTGTTGTTTTTCAATGTTGAGGTTGTTGAATTTGTTGGTGTTTTTCAATGTTGAGGTTGTTGTTGAATTTGTTGGTGTTTTTCTTTGTTGAGGTTGTTGTTGTTGTTCAATGTGCAGGTTGTTGTTGAATTTGTTGGTGTTTTTCAATGTCGAGGTTGTTGTTGAATTTGTTGGTGTTTTTCAATGTTGAGGTTGTTGTTGTTTTTCAATATTGAGGTTGTTTGTGAATTTGTTTGTGTTTTTCAATGTTGAGGTTGGTGTTGAATTTGTTGGTATTTTTCAATGCTCAGGTTATTGTTGTTTTTCAATCTTGAGGTTGTTTTTGAATTTGTTGGTGTTTTTCAATTTTGAGGTTGTTGTTGTTTTTCAATGTTGAGGTTGTTGAATTTGTTGGTGTTTTTCAATGTTGAGGTTGTTGTTGAATTGGTTGGTGTTTTTCTTTGTTGAGGTTGTTGTTGTTGTTCAATGTGCAGGTTGTTGTTGAATTTGTTGGTGTTTTTCAATGTCGAGGTTGTTGTTGAATTTGTTGGTGTTTTTCAATGCTGAATTTGTTGTTGAATATGTTGGTGTTTTTCAATGTTGAGGTTGTTGTTGTTTTTCAATGTTGAGGTTGTTGTTGTATGTGTTGGTGTTTTTCAATGTTGAGGTTGTTGTAGTTTTTCAATGTTGAGGTTGTTGTTGAATTTATTGGCGTTTTTAAATGTTGAGGGTGTTGTTGAATTTGTTGGTGTTTTTCAATGTTGAGGTTGTTGTTGAATTTGTTGGTGTTTTACAATGTTCAGGTTGTTGTTGTTTTTCAATGTTCAGGTTGTTGTTGAATTTGATGGTGTTTTTCAATGTCGAGGTTGTTGTTGAAATTGTTGGTGTTTTTCAATGTAGCAGTTGTTGTTGAATTTGTTGGTGTTTTTCAATGTTGAGGTTGTTGTTCTTTTTCAATGTTGAGGTTGTTGAATTTGTTGGTGTTTTTCAATGTTGAGGTTGTTGTTGTTTTTCAATGTTGAGGTTGTTGTTGAATTTGTTGGTTTTTTTAAATGTTCAGGTTGTTGTTGAATTTGTTGGTGTTTTTCAATGTTGAGGTTGTTGTTGTTTTTCAATGTTGAGGTTGTTGTTGAATTTGTTGGTGTTTTTCAATGTTGAGGTTGTTGTTGTTTTTCAATGTTGAGGTTGTTGTTGAATTTGTTGGTGTTTTTCAATTTCGAGGTTGTTGTTGAATTTGTTGGTGTTTTTCAATGTTGAAGTTGCTGTTGAATTTGTTGGTGTTTTTCAATGTTGAGGTTGTTGTTGTTTTTCAATGTTGAGGTTGTTGTTGAATTTATTGGTGTTTTTCAATGTTGAGGTTGTTGTTGCTTTTCATTGTTGAGGTTGTTGTTGTTTTTCAATGTTGAGGTTGTTGTTGAATTTGTTGGTGTTTTTCAATGTTGAGGTTGTTGTTGAATTTGTTGGTGTTTTACAATGTTGAGGTTGTTGTTGTTTTTCAATGTTCAGGTTGTTGTTGAATTTGATGGTGTTTTTCAATGTCGAGGTTGTTGTTGAAATTGTTGGTGTTTTTCAATGTAGCAGTTGTTGTTGAATTTGTTGGTGTTTTTCAATGTTGACGTTGTTGTTCTTTTTCAATGTTGAGGTTGTTGAATTTGTTGGTGTTTTTCAATGTTGAGGTTGTTGTTGTTTTTCAATGTTGAGGTTGTTGTTGAATTTGTTGGTGTTTTTAAATGTTCAGGTTGTTGTTGAATTTGTTGGTGTTTTTCAATGTTGAGGTTGTTGTTGTTTTTCAATGTTGAGGTTGTTGTTGAATTTGTTGGTGTTTTTCAATGTTGAGGTTGTTGTTGTTTTTCAATGTTGAGGTTGTTGTTGAAATTGTTGGTGTTTTTCAATTTCGAGGTTGTTGTTGAATTTGTTGGTGTTTTTCAATGTTGAAGTTGCTGTTGAATTTTTTGGTGTTTTTCAATGTTGAGGTTGTTGTTGTTTTTCAATGTTGAGGTTGTTGTTGAATTTGTTGGTGTTTTTCAATGTTGAGGTTGTTGTTGCTTTTCAATGTTGAGGTTGTTGTTGTTTTTCAATGTTGAGGTTGTTGTTGAATTTGTTGGTGTTTTTCAATGTTGAGGTTGTTGTTGAATTTGTTGGTGTTTTTCAATGTTGAGGTTGTTGTTGAATTTGTTGGTATTTTTCAATGTTGAAGTTGTTGTTGAATTTGTATGTTTTTTTCAATGTTGAGGTTGTTGTTGAATTTGTTGGTGTTTTTCAATGTTGAGGTTGTTGTTGTTTTTCAATGTTGAGGTTGTTGTTGAATTTGTTGGTGTTTTTCTATGTTGAAGTTGTTGTTGAGTTTGTATGTGTTTTTCAATGTTGAGGTTGTTGCTGAATTTGTTGGTGTTTTTCAATGTTGAGGTTGTTGTTGTTTTTAAATGTTGAGGTTGTTGTTGAATTTGTTGGTGTTTTTCAATTTTGAGGTTGTTCTTGTTTTTCAATGTTGAGGTTGTTGTTGAATTTGTTGGTGTTTTTCCATGTTGAGGTTGTTGTTGTTTTTCAAAGTTGAGGTTGTTGTTAAATTTGTTGGTGTTTTTCAATGTTGAGGTTGTTATTGAATTTGTTGGTGTTTTTCATTGTTGAGGTTGTTGTTGAATTTGTTGCTGTTTTTCAATGTTGAGGTTGTTGTTGTTTTTCAAAGTTGAGGTTGTTGTTGTATTTGTTGGTGTTTTTCAATGTTGAGGTTGTTGTAGTTTTTCAATGTTGAGGTTGTTGTTGAATTTGTTGGTGTTTTTCAATGTCGAGGTTGTTGTTGAATTTGTTGGTGTTTTTCTATGTTGAAGTTGTTGTTGAATTTGTATGTGTTTTTCAATGTTGAGGTTGTTGTTGAATTTGTTGGTGTTTTTCAATGTTGAGGTTGTTGTTGTTTTTAAATGTTGAGGTTGTTGTTGAATTTGTTGGTGTTTTTCAATTTTGAGGTTGTTGTTGTTTTTCAATATTGAGGTTGTTGGTGAATTTGTTGGTGTTTTTCATTGTTGAGGTTGTTGTTGAATTTGTTGCTGTTTTTCAATGTTGAGGTTGTTGTTCTTTTTCAATGTTGCGGTTGTTGTTGTATTTGTTGGTGTTTTTCAATGTTGAGGTTGTTGTAGTTTTTCAATGTTGAGGTTGTTGTTGAATTTGTTGGTGTTTTTCAATGTCGAGGTTGTTGTTGAATTTGTTGGTGTTTTTCAATGTTGAAGTTGTTGTTGAATTTGTATGTGTTTTTCAATGTTGAGGTTGTTATTGAATTTGTTGGTGTTTTTCAATGTTGAGGTTGTTGTTGTTTTTAAATGTTGAGGTTGTTGTTGAATTTGTTGGTGTTTTTCAATTTTGAGGTTGTTGTTGTTTTTCAATGTTGAGGTTGTTGAATTTGTTGGTGTTTTTCAATGTTGAGGTTGTTGTTGTTTTTCAATGTTGAGGTTGTTGTTGAATTTGTTGGTGTTTTTCAATTTCGAGGTTGTTGTTGAATTTGTTGGTGTTTTTCAATGTTGAAGTTGTTGTTGAATTTTTTGTTGTTTTTCAATGTTGAGGTTGTTGTTGTTTTTCAATGTTGAGGTTTTTGTTGAATTTGTCGGTGTTTTTCAATGTTGAGGTTGTTGTTGTTTTTCAATGTTGAGGTTGTTGTTGCTTTTCAATGTTGAGGTTGTTGTTGAATTTGTGGTGTTTTTCAATGTTGAGGTTGTTGTTGTTTTTCGATGTTGAGGTTGTTGTTGTTTTTCAATGTTGAGGTTGTTGTTGAATTTGTTGGTGTTTTTCAATTTCGAGGTTGTTGTTGAATTTGTTGGTGTTCTTCAATGTTGAAGTTGTTGTTGAATTTGTTGGTGTTTTTCAATGTTGAGGTTGTTGTTGTTTTTCAATGTTCAGGTTGTTGTTGAATTTGTTTGTGTTTTTCAATGTTGAGGTTGTTAATTTTTTTCAATGTTGAGGTTGTTGCTGAATTTGTTGGTGTTTTTCAATGTCGAGGTTGTTGTTGAATTTGTTGGTGTTTTTCAATGTTGAGGTTGTTGTTGAATTTGTTGGTGTTTTTCAATGTCGAGGTTGTTGTTGAATTTGTTGGTTTTTTCAATGTTGAAGTTGTTGTTGAATTTGTTGGTGTTTTTCAATGTTGTGGTTGTTGTTGTTTTTCAATGTTGAGGTTGTTGTTGAATTTGTTGGTATTTTTCAATTTTGAGGTTGTTGTTGTTTTTCAATGTTGAGGTTGTTGTTGAATTTGTTGGTGTTTTTCCATGTTGAGGTTGTTGTTGTTTTTCAATGTTGAGGTTGCTGTTGAATTTGCTGGCGTTTTTCATTGTTGAGGTTGTTGTTGAATTTGTTGGTGTTTTTCAATGTTGAGGTTGTTGTTGTTTTTCAATGTTGAGGTTGTTGTTGAATTTGTTGGTGTTTTTCAATGTTGAGGTTGTTGTTGAATTTGTTGGTGTTTTTCAATGTTGAGGTTGTTGTTGTTTTTCAATATTGAGGTTTTTTGTGAATTTGTTTGTGTTTTTCAATGTTGAGGTTGGTGTTGAATTTGTTGGTATTTTTCAATGCTCAGGTTATTGTTGTTTTTCAATCTTGAGGTTGTTTTTGAATTTGTTGGTGTTTTTCAATTTTGAGGTTGTTGTTGTTTTTCAATGTTGAGGTTGTTGAATTTGTTGGTGTTTTTCAATGTTGAGGTTGTTGTTGAATTTGTTGGTGTTTTTCTTTGTTGAGGTTGTTGTTGTTGTTCAATGTGCAGGTTGTTGTTGAATTTGTTGGTGTTTTTCAATGTCGAGGTTGTTGTTGAATTTGTTGGTGTTTTTCAATGCTGAATTTGTTGTTGAATATGTTGGTGTTTTTCAATGTTGAGGTTGTTGTTGTTTTTCAATGTTGAGGTTGTTGTTGTATGTGTTGGTGTTTTTCAATGTTGAGGTTGTTGTAGTTTTTCAATGTTGAGGTTGTTGTTGAATTTATTGGCGTTTTTAAATGTTGAGGGTGTTGTTGAATTTGTTGGTGTTTTTCAATGTTGAGGTTGTTGTTGAATTTGTTGGTGTTTTACAATGTTCAGGTTGTTGTTGTTTTTCAATGTTCAGGTTGTTGTTGAATTTGATGGTGTTTTTCAATGTCGAGGTTGTTGTTGAAATTGTTGGTGTTTTTCAATGTAGCAGTTGTTGTTGAATTTGTTGGTGTTTTTCAATGTTGAGGTTGTTGTTCTTTTTCAATGTTGAGGTTGTTGAATTTGTTGGTGTTTTTCAATGTTGAGGTTGTTGTTGTTTTTCAATGTTGAGGTTGTTGTTGAATTTGTTGGTGTTTTTAAATGTTCAGGTTGTTGTTGAATTTGTTGGTGTTTTTCAATGTTGAGGTTGTTGTTGTTTTTCAATGTTGAGGTTGTTGTTGAATTTGTTGGTGTTTTTCAATGTTGAGGTTGTTGTTGTTTTTCAATGTTGAGGTTGTTGTTGAATTTGTTGGTGTTTTTCAATTTCGAGGTTGTTGTTGAATTTGTTGGTGTTTTTCAATGTTGAAGTTGCTGTTGAATTTGTTGGTGTTTTTCAATGTTGAGGTTGTTGTTGTTTTTCAATGTTGAGGTTGTTGTTGAATTTATTGGTGTTTTTCAATGTTGAGGTTGTTGTTGCTTTTCATTGTTGAGGTTGTTGTTGTTTTTCAATGTTGAGGTTGTTGTTGAATTTGTTGGTGTTTTTCAATGTTGAGGTTGTTGTTGAATTTGTTGGTGTTTTTCAAAGTTGAGGTTGTTGTTGTTTTTCAATGTTGAGGTTGTTGTATGTGTTGGTGTTTTTCAATGTTGAGGTTTTTGTTGAATTTGTCGGTGTTTTTCAATGTTGAGGTTGTTGTTGTTTTTCAATGTTGAGGTTGTTGTTGCTTTTCAATGTTGAGGTTGTTGTTGAATTTGTGGTGTTTTTCAATGTTGAGGTTGTTGTTGTTTTTCAATGTTGACGTTGTTGTTGTTTTTCAATGTTGAGGTTGTTGTTGAATTTGTTGGTGTTTTTCAATTTCGAGGTTGTTGTTGAATTTGTTGGTGTTCTTCAATGTTGAAGTTGTTGTTGAATTTGTTGGTGTTTTTCAATGTTGAGGTTGTTGTTGTTTTTCAATGTTCAGGTTGTTGTTGAATTTGTTGGTGTTTTTCAATGTTGAGGTTGTTGATTTTTTTCAATGTTGAGGTTGTTGCTGAATTTGTTGGTGTTTTTCAATGTCGAGGTTGTTGTTGAATTTGTTGGTGTTTTTCAATGTTGAGGTTGTTGTTGAATTTGTTGGTGTTTTTCAATGTTGAGGTTGTTGTTGAATTTGTTGGTTTTTTCAATGTTGAAGTTGTTGTTGAATTTGTTGGTGTTTTTCAATGTTGTGGTTGTTGTTGTTTTTCAATGTTGAGGTTGTTGTTGAATTTGCTGGTATTTTTCAATTTTGAGGTTGTTGTTGTTTTTCAATGTTGAGCTTGTTGTTGAATTTGTTGGTGTTTTTCCATGTTGAGGTTGTTGTTGTTTTTCAATGTTGAGGTTGTTGTTGAATTTGCTGGTGTTTTTCATTGTTGAGGTTGTTGTTGAATTTGTTGGTGTTTTTCAATGTTGAGGTTGTTGTTGTTTTTCAATGTTGAGGTTGTTGTTGAATTTGTTGGTGTTTTTCAATGTTGAGGTTGTTGTTGAATTTGTTGGTGTTTTTCAATGTTGAGGTTGTTGTTGTTTTTCAATATTGAGGTTGTTTGTGAATTTGTTTGTGTTTTTCAATGTTGAGGTTGGTGTTGAATTTGTTGGTATTTTTCAATGCTCAGGTTATTGTTGTTTTTCAATCTTGAGGTTGTTTTTGAATTTGTTGGTGTTTTTCAATTTTGAGGTTGTTGTTGTTTTTCAATGTTGAGGTTGTTGAATTTGTTGGTGTTTTTCAATGTTGAGGTTGTTGTTGAATTTGTTGGTGTTTTTCTTTGTTGAGGTTGTTGTTGTTGTTCAATGTGCAGGTTGTTGTTGAATTTGTTGGTGTTTTTCAATGTCGAGGTTGTTGTTGAATTTGTTGGTGTTTTTCAATGCTGAATTTGTTGTTGAATATGTTGGTGTTTTTCAATGTTGAGGTTGTTGTTGTTTTTCAATGTTGAGGTTGTTGTTGTATGTGTTGGTGTTTTTCAATGTTGAGGTTGTTGTAGTTTTTCAATGTTGAGGTTGTTGTTGAATTTATTGGCGTTTTTAAATGTTGAGGGTGTTGTTGAATTTGTTGGTGTTTTTCAATGTTGAGGTTGTTGTTGAATTTGTTGGTGTTTTACAATGTTGAGGTTGTTGTTGTTTTTCAATGTTCAGGTTGTTGTTGAATTTGATGGTGTTTTTCAAAGTCGAGGTTGTTGTTGAAATTGTTGGTGTTTTTCAATGTAGCAGTTGTTGTTGAATTTGTTGGTGTTTTTCAATGTTGAGGTTGTTGTTCTTTTTCAATGTTGAGGTTGTTGAATTTGTTGGTGTTTTTCAATGTTGAGGTTGTTGTTGTTTTTCAATGTTGAGGTTGTTGTTGAATTTGTTGGTGTTTTTAAATGTTCAGGTTGTTGTTGAATTTGTTGGTGTTTTTCAATGTTGAGGTTGTTGTTGTTTTTCAATGTTGAGGTTGTTGTTGAATTTGTTGGTGTTTTTCAATGCTGAGGTTGTTGTTGTTTTTCAATGTTGAGGTTGTTGTTGAATTTGTTGGTGTTTTTCAATTTCGAGGTTGTTGTTGAATTTGTTGGTGTTTTTCAATGTTGAAGTTGCTGTTGAATTTGTTGGTGTTTTTCAATGTTGAGGTTGTTGTTGTTTTTCAATGTTGAGGTTGTTGTTGAATTTGTTGGTGTTTTTCAATGTTGAGGTTGTTGCTGCTTTTCATTGTTGAGGTTGTTGTTGTTTTCCAATGTTGAGGTTGTTGTTGAATTTGTTGGTGTTTTTCAATGTTGAGGTTGTTGTTGAATTTGTTGGTGTTTTTCAATGTTGAGGTTGTTGTTGTTTTTCAATGTTGAGGTTGTTGTATGTGTTGGTGTTTTTCAATGTTGAGGTTGTTGTAGTTTTTCAATGTTGAGGTTGTTGTTGAATTTGTTGGTGTTTTTCAATGTCGAGGTTGTTGTTGAATTTGTTGGTGTCTTTCTATGTTGAAGTTGTTGTTGAATTTGTATGTGTTTTTCAATGTTGAGGTTGTTGTTGAATTTGTTGGTGTTTTTCAATGTTGAGGTTGTTGTTGTTTTTAAATGTTGAGTTTGTTGTTGAATTTGTTGGTGTTTTTCAATTTTGAGGTTGTTGTTGTTTTTCAATGTTGAGGTTGTTGAATTTGTTGGTGTTTTTCCATGTTGAGGTTGTTGTTGTTTTTCAAAGTTGAGGTTGTTGTTGAATTTGTTGGTGTTTTTCAATGTTGAGGTTGTTGTTGAATTTGTTGCTGTTTTTCAATGTTGAGGTTGTTGTTGTTTTTCAAAGTTGAGGTTGTTGTTGTATTTGTTGGTGTTTTTCAATGTTGAGGTTGTTGTAGTTTTTCAATGTTGAGGTTGTTGTTGAATTTGTGGTGTTTTTCAATGTCGAGGTAGTTGTTGAATTTGTTGGTGTTTTTCTATGTTGAAGTTGTTGTTGAATTTGTATGTGTTTTTCAATGTTGAGGTTGTTGTTGAATTTGTTGGTGTTTTTCAATGTTGAGGTTGTTGTTGTTTTTAAATGTTGAGGTTGTTGTTGAATTTGTTGGTGTTCTTCAATTTTGAGGTTGTTCTTGTTTTTCAATGTTGAGGTTGTTGTTGAATTTGTTGGTGTTTTTCCATGTTGAGGTTGTTGTTGTTTTTCAAAGTTGAGGTTGTTGTTAAATTTGTTGGTGTTTTTCAATGTTGAGGTTGTTGTTGAATTTGTTGGTGTTTTTCATTGTTGAGGTTGTTGTTGAATTTGTTGCTGTTTTTCAATGTTGAGGTTGTTGTTGTTTTTCAATGTTGAGGTTGTTGTTGAATTTGTTGGTGTTTTTCAATGTCGAGGTTGTTGTTGAATTTGTTGGTGTTTTTCTATGTTGAAGTTGTTGTTGAATTTGTATGTGTTTTTCTATGTTGAGGTTGTTGTTGAATTTGTTGGTCTTTTTCAATGTTGAGGTTGTTGTTGTTTTTAAATGTTGAGGTTGTTGTTGAATTTGTTGGTGTTTTTCAATTTTGAGGTTGTTGTTGTTTTTCAATGTTGAGGTTGTTGTTGAATTTGTTGGTGTTTTTCATTGTTGAGGTTGTTGTTGAATTTGTTGCTGTTTTTCAATGTTGAGGTCGTTGTTGTTTTTCAATGTTGCGGTTGTTGTTGTATTTGTTCGTGTTTTTCAATGTTGAGGTTGTTGTAGTTTTTCAATGTTGAGGTTGTTGTTGAATTTGTTGGTGTTTTTCAATGTCGAGGTTGTTGTTGAATTTGTTGGTATTTTTCAATGTTGAAGTTGTTGTTGAATTTGTATGTGTTTTTCAATGTTGAGGTTGTTGTTGAATTTGTTGGTGTTTTTCAATGTTGAGGTTGTTGTTGTTTTTAAATGTTGAGGTTGTTGTTGAATTTGTTGGTGTTTTTCAATTTTGAGGTTGTTGTTGTTTTTCAATGTTGAGGTTGTTGTTGAATTTGTTGGTGTTTTTCCATGTTGAGGTTGTTGTTGTTTTTCAAAGTTGAGGTTGTTGTTAAATTTGTTGGTGTTTTTCAATGTTGAGGTTGTTGTTGAATTTGTTGGTGTGTTTCATTGTTGAGGTTGTTGTTGAATTTGTTGGTGTTTTTCAATGTTGAGTTTGTTGTTGTTTTTCAATGTTGAGGTAGTTGAATTTGTTGGTGTTTTTCAATGTTGTGGTTGTTGTTGTTTTTCAATGTTGAGGTTGTTGAATTTGTTGGTGTTTTTCAATTTCGAGGTTGTTGTTGAATTTGTTGGTGTTTTTCAATGTTGAAGTTGTTGTTGAATTTTTTGTTGTTTTTCAATGTTGAGGTTGTTGTTGTTTTTCAATGTTGAGGTTGTTGTTGAATTTGTTGGTGTTTTTCAATGTTGAGGTTGCTGTTGTTTTTCAATGTTGAGGTTGTTGTTGCTTTTCAATGTTGAGGTTGTTGTTTAATTTGTGGTGTTTTTCAATGTTGAGGTTGTTGTTGTTTTTCAATGTTGAGGTTGTTGTTGTTTTTCAATGTTGAGGTTGTTGTTGAATTTGTTGGTGTTTTTCAATTTCGAGGTTGTTGTTGAATTTGTTGGTGTTCTTCAATGTTGAAGTTGTTGTTGAATTTGTTGGTGTTTTTCAATGTTGAGGTTGTTGTTGTTTTTCAATGTTGAGGTTGTTGTTGAATTTGTTGGTGTTTTTAAATGTTGAGGTTGTTGTTGTTTTTCAATGTTGAGGTTGTTGCTGAATTTGTTGTTGTTTTTCAATGTCGAGGTTGTTGTTGAATTTGTTGGTGTTTTTCAATGTTGAGGTTGTTGTTGAATTTGTTGGTGTTTTTCAATGTCGAGGTTGTTGTTGAATTTGTTGGTTTTTTCAATGTTGAAGTTGTTGTTGAATTTGTTGGTGTTTTTCAATGTTGTGGTTGTTGTTGTTTTTCAATGTTGAGGTTGTTGTTGAATTTGTTGGTATTTTTCAATTTTGAGGTTGTTGTTGTTTTCCAATGTTGAGGTTGTTGTTGAATTTGTTGGTGTTTTTCCATGTTGAGGTTGTTGCTGTTTTTCAAAGTTGAGGTTGATGTTTAATTTGTTGGTGTTTTTCAATGTTGAGGTTGTTGTTGAATTTGTTGGTGTTTTTCATTCTTGAGGTTGTTGTTGAATTTGTTGGTGGTTTTCAATGTTGAGGTTGTTGTTGTTTTTCAATGTTGAGGTTGTTGTCGAATTTGTTGGTGTTTTTCAATGTTGAGGTTGTTGTTGAATTTGTTGGTGTTTTTCAATGTTGAGGTTGTTGTTGAATTTGTTGGTGTTTTTCAATGTTGAAGTTGTTGTTGAATTTTTTGTTGTTTTTCAATGTTGAGGTTGTTGTTGTTTTTCAATGTTGAGGTTGTTGTTGAATTTGTCGGTGTTTTTCAATGTTGAAGTTGTTGTTGAATTTTTTGTTGTTTTTCAATGTTGAGGTTGTTGTTGTTTTTCAATGTTGAGGTTGTTGTTGAATTTGTCGGTGTTTTTCAATGTTGAGGTTGTTGTTGTTTTTCAATGTTGAGGTTGTTGTTGCTTTTCAATGTTGAGGTTGTTGTTGAATTTGTGGTGTTTTTCAATGTTGAGGTTGTTGTTGTTTTTCAATGTTGAGGTTGTTGTTGTTTTTCAATGTTGAGGTTGTTGTTGAATTTGTTGGTGTTTTTCAATTTCGAGGTTGTTGTTGAATTTGTTGGTGTTCTTCAATGTTGAAGTTGTTGTTGAATTTGTTGGTGTTTTTCAATGTTGAGGTTGTTGTTGTTTCTCAATGTTCAGGTTGTTGTTGAATTTGTTGGTGTTTTTCAATGTTGAGGTTGTTGATTTTTTTCAATGTTGAGGTTGTTGCTGAATTTGTTGGTGTTTTTCAATGTCGAGGTTGTTGTTGAATTTGTTGGTGTTTTTCAATGTTGAGGTTGTTGTTGAAATTGTTGGTGTTTTTCAATGTTGAGGTTATTGTTGTTTTTCAAATTTGAGGTTGTTGTTGTATTTGTTGGTGATTTTCAATGTTGAGGTTGTTGTAGTTTTTCAATGTTGAGGTTGTTTTTGAATTTGTTGGTGTTTTTCAATGTCGAGGTTGTTGTTGAATTTGTTGGTGTTTTTCTATGTTGAAGTTGTTGTTGAATTTGTATGTGTTTTTCAATGTTGAGGTTGGTGTTGAATTTGTTGGTGTTTTTCAATGTTGAGGTTGTTGTTGTTTTTAAATGTTGAGGTTGTTGTTGAATTTGTTGGTGTTTTTCAATTTTGAGGTTGTTGTTGTTTTTCAATGTTGAGGTTGTTGTTGAATTTGTTGGTGTTTTTCCATGTTGAGGTTGTTGTTGTTTTTCAAAGTTGAGGTTGTTGTTGAATTTGTTGGTGTTTTTCAATGTTGAGGTTGTTGTTGAATTTGTTGCTGTTTTTCAATGTTGAGGTTGTTGTTGTTTTTCAAAGTTGAGGTTGTTGTTGTATTTGTTGGTGTTTTTCAATGTTGAGGTTGTTGTAGTTGTTCAATGTTGAGGATGTTGTTGAATTTGTTGGTGTTTTTCAATGTCGAGTTTGTTGTTGAATTTGTTGGTGTTTTTCTATGTTGAAGTTGTTGTTGAATTTGTATGTGTTTTTCAATGTTGAGGTTGTTGTTGAATTTGTTGGTGTTTTTCAATGTTGAGGTTGTTGTTGTTTTTAAATTTTGAGGTTGTTGTTGAATTTGTTGGTGTTTTTCAATTTTGAGGTTGTTCTTCTTTTTCAATGTTGAGGTTGTTGTTGAATTTGTTGGTGTTTTTCCATGTTGAGGTTGTTGTTGTTTTTCAAAGTTGAGGTTGTTGTTAAATTTGTTGGTGTTTTTCAATGTTGAGGTTGTTGTTGAATTTGTTGGTGTTTTTCATTGTTGAGGTTGTTGTTGAATTTGTTGCTGTTTTTCAATGTTGAGGTTGTTGTTGTTTTTCAAAGTTGAGGTTGTTGTTGTATTTGTTGGTGTTTTTCAATGTTGAGGTTGTTGTAGTTTTTCAATGTTGAGGTTGTTGTTGAATTTGTTGGTGTTTTTCAATGTCGAGGTTGTTGTTGAATTTGTTGGTGTTTTTCTATGTTGAAGTTGTTGTTGAATTTGTATGTGTTTTTCAATGTTGAGGTTGTTGTTGAATTTGTTGGTGTTTTTCAATGTTGAGGTTGTTGTTGTTTTTAAATGTTGAGGTTGTTGTTGAATTTGTTGGTGTTTTTCAATTTTGAGGTTGTTGTTGTTTTTCAATGTTGAGGTTGTTGTTGAATTTGTTGGTGTTTTTCAATGTTGAGGTTGTTGTTGAATTTGTTGCTGTTTTTCAATGTTGAGGTTGTTGTTGTTTTTCAAAGTTGAGGTTGTTGTTGTATTTGTTGGTGTTTTTCAATGTTGAGGTTGTTGTAGTTTTTCAATGTTGAGGTTGTTGTTGAATTTGTGGTGTTTTTCAATGTCGAGGTTGTTGTTGAATTTGTTGGTGTTTTTCTATGTTGAAGTTGTTGTTGAATTTGTATGTGTTTTTCAATGTTGAGGTTGTTGTTGAATTTGTTGGTGTTTTTCAATGTTGAGGTTGTTGTTGTTTTTAAATGTTGAGGTTGTTGTTGAATTTGTTGGTGTTCTTCAATTTTGAGGTTGTTCTTGTTTTTCAATGTTGAGGTTGTTGTTGAATTTGTTGGTGTTTTTCCATGTTGAGGTTGTTGTTGTTTTTCAAAGTTGAGGTTGTTGTTAAATTTGTTGGTGTTTTTCAATGTTGAGGTTGTTGTTGAATTTGTTGGTGTTTTTCATTGTTGAGGTTGTTGTTGAATTTGTTGCTGTTTTTCAATGTTGAGGTTGTTGTTGTTTTTCAATGTTGAGGTTGTTGTTGAATTTGTTGGTGTTTTTCAATGTCGAGGTTGTTGTTGAATTTGTTGGTGTTTTTCTATGTTGAAGTTGTTGTTGAATTTGTATGTGTTTTTCTATGTTGAGGTTGTTGTTGAATTTGTTGGTGTTTTTCAATGTTGAGGTTGTTGTTGTTTTTAAATGTTGAGGTTGTTGTTGAACTTGTTGGTGTTTTTCAATTTTGAGGTTGTTGTTGTTTTTCAATGTTGAGGTTGTTGTTGAATTTGTTGGTGTTTTTCATTGTTGAGGTTGTTGTTGAATTTGTTGCTGTTTTTCAATGTTGAGGTCGTTGTTGTTTTTCAATGTTGCGGTTGTTGTTGTATTTGTTCGTGTTTTTCAATGTTGAGGTTGTTGTAGTTTTTCAATGTTGAGGTTTTTGTTGAATTTGTTGGTGTTTTTCAATGTCGAGGTTGTTGTTGAATTTGTTGGTATTTTTCAATGTTGAAGTTGTTGTTGAATTTGTATGTGTTTTTCAATGTTGAGGTTGTTGTTGAATTTGTTGGTGTTTTTCAATGTTGAGGTTGTTGTTGTTTTTAAATGTTGAGGTTGTTGTTGAATTTGTTGGTGTTTTTCAATTTTGAGGTTGTTGTTGTTTTTCAATGTTGAGGTTGTTGTTGAATTTGTTGGTGTTTTTCCATGTTGAGGTTGTTGTTGTTTTTCAAAGTTGAGGTTGTTGTTAAATTTGTTGGTGTTTTTCAATGTTGAGGTTGTTGTTGAATTTGTTGGTGTGTTTCATTGTTGAGGTTGTTGTTGAATTTGTTGGTGTTTTTCAATGTTGAGTTTGTTGTTGTTTTTCAATGTTGAGGTAGTTGAATTTGTTGGTGTTTTTCAATGTTGTGGTTGTTGTTGTTTTTCAATGTTGAGGTTGTTGAATTTGTTGGTGTTTTTCAATTTCGAGGTTGTTGTTGAATTTGTTGGTGTTTTTCAATGTTGAAGTTGTTGTTGAATTTTTTGTTGTTTTTCAATGTTGAGGTTGTTGTTGTTTTTCAATGTTGAGGTTGTTGTTGAATTTGTTGGTGTTTTTCAATGTTGAGGTTGCTGTTGTTTTTCAATGTTGAGGTTGTTGTTGCTTTTCAATGTTGAGGTTGTTGTTTAATTTGTGGTGTTTTTCAATGTTGAGGTTGTTGTTGTTTTTCAATGTTGAGGTTGTTGTTGTTTTTCAATGTTGAGGTTGTTGTTGAATTTGTTGGTGTTTTTCAATTTCGAGGTTGTTGTTGAATTTGTTGGTGTTCTTCAATGTTGAAGTTGTTGTTGAATTTGTTGGTGTTTTTCAATGTTGAGGTTGTTGTTGTTTTTCAATGTTGAGGTTGTTGTTGAATTTGTTGGTGTTTTTAAATGTTGAGGTTGTTGTTGTTTTTCAATGTTGAGGTTGTTGCTGAATTTGTTGTTGTTTTTCAATGTCGAGGTTGTTGTTGAATTTGTTGGTGTTTTTCAATGTTGAGGTTGTTGTTGAATTTGTTGGTGTTTTTCGATGTCGAGGTTGTTGTTGAATTTGTTGGTTTTTTCAATGTTGAAGTTGTTGTTGAATTTGTTGGTGTTTTTCAATGTTGTGGTTGTTGTTGTTTTTCAATGTTGAGGTTGTTGTTGAATTTGTTGGTATTTTTCAATTTTGAGGTTGTTGTTGTTTTCCAATGTTGAGGTTGTTGTTGAATTTGTTGGTGTTTTTCCATGTTGAGGTTGTTGCTGTTTTTCAAAGTTGAGGTTGATGTTTAATTTGTTGGTGTTTTTCAATGTTGAGGTTGTTGTTGAATTTGTTGGTGTTTTTCATTCTTGAGGTTGTTGTTGAATTTGTTGGTGGTTTTCAATGTTGAGGTTGTTGTTGTTTTTCAATGTTGAGGTTGTTGTCGAATTTGTTGGTGTTTTTCAATGTTGAGGTTGCTGTTGAATTTGTTGGTGTTTTTCAATGTTGAGGTTGTTGTTGAATTTGTTGGTGTTTTTCAATGTTGAAGTTGTTGTTGAATTTTTTGTTGTTTTTCAATGTTGAGGTTGTTGTTGTTTTTCAATGTTGAGGTTGTTGTTGAATTTGTCGGTGTTTTTCAATGTTGAAGTTGTTGTTGAATTTTTTGTTGTTTTTCAATGTTGAGGTTGTTGTTGTTTTTCAATGTTGAGGTTGTTGTTGAATTTGTCGTTGTTTTTCAATGTTGAGGTTGTTGTTGTTTTTCAATGTTGAGGTTGTTGTTGCTTTTCAATGTTGAGGTTGTTGTTGAATTTGTGGTGTTTTTCAATGTTGAGGTTGTTGTTGTTTTTCAATGTTGAGGTTGTTGTTGTTTTTCAATGTTGAGGTTGTTGTTGAATTTGTTGGTGTTTTTCAATTTCGAGGTTGTTGTTGAATTTGTTGGTGTTCTTCAATGTTGAAGTTGTTGTTGAATTTGTTGGTGTTTTTCAATGTTGAGGTTGTTGATTTTTTTCAATGTTGAGGTTGTTGCTGAATTTGTTGGTGTTTTTCAATGTCGAGGTTGTTGTTGAATTTGTTGGTGTTTTTCAATGTTGAGGTTGTTGTTGAAATTGTTGGTGTTTTTCAATGTTGAGGTTATTGTTGTTTTTCAAATTTGAGGTTGTTGTTGTATTTGTTGGTGATTTTCAATGTTGAGGTTGTTGTAGTTTTTCAATGTTGAGGTTGTTTTTGAATTTGTAGGTGTTTTTCAATGTCGAGGTTGTTGTTGAATTTGTTGGTGTTTTTCTATGTTGAAGTTGTTGTTGAATTTGTTGGTGTTTTTCAATGTTGAGGTTGTTGTTGAATTTGTTGGTGTTTTTCAATGTTGAAGTTGTTGTTGAATTTTTTGTTGTTTTTCAATGTTGAGGTTGTTGTTGTTTTTCAATGTTGAGGTTGTTGTTGAATTTGTCGGTGTTTTTCAATGTTGAAGTTGTTGTTGAATTTTTTGTTGTTTTTCAATGTTGAGGTTGTTGTTGTTTTTCAATGTTGAGGTTGTTGTTGAATTTGTCGTTGTTTTTCAATGTTGAGGTTGTTGTTGTTTTTCAATGTTGAGGTTGTTGTTGCTTTTCAATGTTGAGGTTGTTGTTGAATTTGTGGTGTTTTTCAATGTTGAGGTTGTTGTTGTTTTTCAATGTTGAGGTTGTTGTTGTTTTTCAATGTTGAGGTTGTTGTTGAATTTGTTGGTGTTTTTCAATTTCGAGGTTGTTGTTGAATTTGTTGGTGTTCTTCAATGTTGAAGTTGTTGTTGAATTTGTTGGTGTTTTTCAATGTTGAGGTTGTTGATTTTTTTCAATGTTGAGGTTGTTGCTGAATTTGTTGGTGTTTTTCAATGTCGAGGTTGTTGTTGAATTTGTTGGTGTTTTTCAATGTTGAGGTTGTTGTTGAAATTGTTGGTGTTTTTCAATGTTGAGGTTATTGTTGTTTTTCAAATTTGAGGTTGTTGTTGTATTTGTTGGTGATTTTCAATGTTGAGGTTGTTGTAGTTTTTCAATGTTGAGGTTGTTTTTGAATTTGTAGGTGTTTTTCAATGTCGAGGTTGTTGTTGAATTTGTTGGTGTTTTTCTATGTTGAAGTTGTTGTTGAATTTGTATGTGTTTTTCAATGTTGAGGTTGTTGTTGAATTTGTTGGTGTTTTTCAATGTTGAGGTTGTTGTTGTTTTTAAATGTTGAGGTTGTTGTTGAATTTGTTGGTGTTTTTCAATTTTGAGGTTGTTGTTGTTTTTCAATGTTGAGGTTGTTGTTGAATTTGTTGGTGTTTTTCAATGTTGAGGTTGTTGTTGAATTTGTTGCTGTTTTTCAATGTTGAGGTTGTTGTTGTTTTTCAAAGTTGAGGTTGTTGTTGTATTTGTTGGTGTTTTTCAATGTTGAGGTTGTTGTAGTTTTTCAATGTTGAGGTTGTTGTTGAATTTGTGGTGTTTTTCAATGTCGAGGTTGTTGTTGAATTTGTTGGTGTTTTTCTATGTTGAAGTTGTTGTTGAATTTGTATGTGTTTTTCAATGTTGAGGTTGTTGTTGAATTTGTTGGTGTTTTTCAATGTTGAGGTTGTTGTTGTTTTTAAATGTTGAGGTTGTTGTTGAATTTGTTGGTGTTCTTCAATTTTGAGGTTGTTCTTGTTTTTCAATGTTGAGGTTGTTGTTGAATTTGTTGGTGTTTTTCCATGTTGAGGTTGTTGTTGTTTTTCAAAGTTGAGGTTGTTGTTAAATTTGTTGGTGTTTTTCAATGTTGAGGTTGTTGTTGAATTTGTTGGTGTTTTTCATTGTTGAGGTTGTTGTTGAATTTGTTGCTGTTTTTCAATGTTGAGGTTGTTGTTGTTTTTCAATGTTGAGGTTGTTGTTGAATTTGTTGGTGTTTTTCAATGTCGAGGTTGTTGTTGAATTTGTTGGTGTTTTTCTATGTTGAAGTTGTTGTTGAATTTGTATGTGTTTTTGTATGTTGAGGTTGTTGTTGAATTTGTTGGTGTTTTTCAATGTTGAGGTTGTTGTTGTTTTTAAATGTTGAGGTTGTTGTTGAATTTGTTGGTGTTTTTCAATTTTGAGGTTGTTGTTGTTTTTCAATGTTGAGGTTGTTGTTGAATTTGTTGGTGTTTTTCATTGTTGAGGTTGTTGTTGAATTTGTTGCTGTTTTTCAATGTTGAGGTCGTTGTTGTTTTTCAATGTTGCGGTTGTTGTTGTATTTGTTCGTGTTTTTCAATGTTGAGGTTGTTGTAGTTTTTCAATGTTGAGGTTGTTGTTGAATTTGTTGGTGTTTTTCAATGTCGAGGTTGTTGTTGAATTTGTTGGTATTTTTCAATGTTGAAGTTGTTGTTGAATTTGTATGTGTTTTTCAATGTTGAGGTTGTTGTTGAATTTGTTGGTGTTTTTCAATGTTGAGGTTGTTGTTGTTTTTAAATGTTGAGGTTGTTGTTGAATTTGATGGTGTTTTTCAATGTTGAGGTTCTTGTTGTTTTTCAATGTTGAGGTTGTTGTTGAATTTGCTGGTGTTTTTCAATTTCGAGGTTGTTGTTGAATTTGTTGGTGTTTTTCAATGTTGAAGTTGCTGTTGAATTTGTTGGTGTTTTTCAATGTTGAGGTTGTTGTTGTTTTTCAATGTTGAGGTTGTTGTTGAATTTGTTTGCGTTTTTCAATGTTGAGGTTGTTGTGGTTTTTCAATGATGAGGTTGTTGTTGTTTTTCAATGTTGAGGTTGTTGTTGAATTTGTTGGTGTTTTTCAATGTTGAGGTTGTTGTTGAATTTGTTGGTGTTTTTCAATGTTGAGGTTGTTGTTGTTTTTCAATGTTGAGGTTGTTGTTGTATGAGTTGGTGTTTTTCAATGTTGAGGTTGTTGTAGTTTTTCAATGTTGAGGTTGTTGTTGAATTTGTTGGTGTTTTTCAATGTCGAGGTTGTTGTTGAATTTGTTGGTGTTTTTCAATGTTGAAGTTGTTGTTGAATTTGTTGGTGTTTTTCAATGTTGAGGTTGTTGTTGAATTTGTTGGTGTTTTTAAATGTTGAGGTTGTTGTTCTTGTTCAATGTGGAGGTTGTTGTTGAATTTGTTGGTGTTTTTCAATGTCAAGGTTGTTGTTGAATTTCTTGGTATTTTTCAATGTTGAATTTGTTGTTGAATTTGTTGGTGTTTTTCAATGTTGAGGTTGTTGTTGAATGTGTTCATGTTTTTCAATTTTGAGGTTGTTGTTGTTTTTCAATGTTGAGGTTGTTGCAGAATTTGTTGGTGTTTTTCAATGTTGAGGTTGTTGTTGAATTTGTTGGTGTTTTTCAATGTTGAGGTTGTTGTTGTTTTTCAATGTTGAGGTTGTTGTTGAATTTGTTGGTGTTTTTCAACGTTGAGGTTGTTGTTGAATTTGTTCGTGTTTTTCAATGCTGAGGTTGTTGTTGTTTTTCAATGTTGAGGTTGTTGATGAATTTGTTGGTGTTTTTCAATGTTGAGGTTGTTGTAGTTTTTCAATGTTGAGGTTGTTGTTGAATTTGTTGATGTTTTTCAATGACGAGGTTCTGGTTGAATTTGTTGGTGTTTTTCAATGTTGAAGTTGTTGTTGAATTTGTTGGTGTTGTTCAATGTTGAGGTTGTTGTTGAATTTGTTGGTGTTTTTAAATGTTGAGGTTGTTGTTGAATTTGTTGGTGTTTTTCAATGTTGAGGTTGTTGTTGAATTTGTTGGTGTTTTTCTTTGTTGAGGTTGTTGTTGTTGTTCAGTGTGGAGGTTCTTGTTGAATTTGTTGTGTTTTTCAATGTTGAATTTGTCGTTGAATTTGTTGGTGTTTTTCAATGTTCAGGTTGTTGTTGTTTTTCAATGTTGAGGTTGTTCTTGAATTTGTTGGTGTTTTTCAATGTTGAGGTTGTTGTTGAATTTGTTGGCGTTTTTAAATGTTGAGATTGTTGTTGAATTTGTTGGTGTTTTTCAATGTTGAGGTTGTTGTTGAATTTGTTGGTGTTTTTCAATGTTGAGGTTGTTGTTGTTTTTCAATGTTCAGGTTGTTGTTGAATTTGAGGGTGTTTTTCAATGTCGAGGTTGTTGTTGAAATTGTTGGTGTTTTTCAATGTTGCAGTTGTTGTTGAATTTGTTGGTGTTTTTCAATGTTGAGGTTGTTGTTGTTTTTCAATGTTGAGGCTGTTGTTGAATTTGTTGGTGTTTTTCAATGTTGAGGTTGTTGTTCTTTTTCAATGTTGAGGTTGTTGTTGAATTTGTTGGTGTTTTTAAATGTTGAGGTTGTTGTTGAATTTGTTGGTGTTTTTCAATGTTGAGGTTGTTGTTGTTTTTCAATGTTGAGGTTGTTGTTGAATTTGTTGGTGTTTTTCAATGTTGAGGTTGTTGTTGTTTTTGAATGTTGAGGTTGTTGTTGAACTTGTTGGTGTTTTTCAATTTCGAGGTTGTTGTTGAATTTGTTGGTGTTCTTCAATGTTGAAGTTGCTGTTGAATTTGTTGGTGTTTTTCAATGTTAAGGTTGTTTTTGTTTTTCAATGTTGAGGTTGTTGTTGAATTTGTTGGTGTTTTTCAATGTTGAGGTTGTTGTTGTTTTTCAATGTTGAGGTTGTTGTTTTTCAAAGTTGAGGTTGTTGTTGAATTTGTTGTTGTTTTTCAATATTGAGGTTGTTGTTGAATTTGTTGGTGTTTTTCAATGTTGAGGTTGTTGTTGTTTTTCAATGTTGAGGTGGTTGTTGTCTGTGTTGGTGTTTTTCAATGTTGATGTTGTTGTAGTTTTTCAATGTTGCGTTGTTGTTGTTGTTCAATGTGGAGGTTGTTGTTGAATTTGTTGGTGTTTTTCAATGTCGAGGTTGTTGTTGTTTTTCAATGTTGAGGTTGTTGTTGAATTTGTTGGTGTTTTTCAATGTTGAGGTTGTTGTTCTTTTTCAATGTTGAGGTTGTTGTTGAATTTGTTGGTGTTTTTAAATGTTGAGGTTGTTGTTGAATTTGTTGGTGTTTTTCAATGTTGAGGTTGTTGTTGTTTTTCAATGTTGAGGTTTTTGTTGAATTAGTTGGTGTTTTTCAATGTTGAGGTTGTTGTTGTTTTTCAATGTTGAGGTTGTTGTTGAATTTGTTGGTGTTTTTCAATTTCGAGGTTGTTGTTGAATTTGTTGGTGTTTTTCAATGTTGAAGTTGCTGTTGAATTTGTTCGTGTTTTTCAACGTTGAGGTTGTTGTTGTTTTTCAATGTTGAGGTTGTTGTTGAATTTGTTGGTGTTTTTCAATGTTGAGGTTGCTGTTGTTTTTCAATGTTGAGGTTGTTGTTGTTTTTCAATGTTGAGGTTGTTGTTGAATTTGTTGGTGTTTTTCAATGTTGAGGTTGTTGTTGAATTTGTAGGTGTTTTTAAATGTTGAGGTTGTTGTTGTTTTTCAATGTTGAGGTTGTTGTTGAATTTGTTGGTGTTTTTCAATGTTGAGGTTGTTGTTGTTTTTCAATGTTGAGGTTGTTGTTGAATTTGTTGGTGTTTTTCAATTTCGAGGTTGTTGTTGAATTTGTTGGTGTTTTTCAATGTTGAAGTTGCTGTTGAATTTGTTGGTGTTTTTCAATGTTGAGGTTGTTGTTGTTTTTCAATGTTGAGGTTGTTCTTGAATTTGTTGGTGTTTTTCAATGTTGAGGTTGTTGTTGTTTTTCAATGTTGAGGTTGTTGTTTTTCAATGTTGTGGTTGTTGTTGAATTTGTTGGTGTTTTTCAATGTTGAGTTTGTTGTTGAATTTGTTGGTGTTTTTCAATGTTGAGGTTGTTGTTGTTTTTCAATGTTGAGGTGGTTGTTGTCTGTGTTGGTGTTTTTCAATGTTGAGGTTGTTTTAGTTTTTCAATGTTGAGGTTGTTGTTGTTGTTCAATGTGGAGGTTGTTGTTGAATTTGTTGGTGTTTTTCAATGTCGAGGTTGTTGTTGAATTTGTTGGTATTTTTCAATGTTGAATTTCTTGTTGAATTTGTTGGTGTTTTTCAATGTTGAAGTTGTTGTTGTTTTTCAATGTTGAGGTTGTTGTTGAATTTGTTGGTGTTTTTCAATGTTGAGGTTGTTGTTGAATTTGTTGGCGTTTTTCAATGTTGAGGTTGTTGTTGAATTTGTTGGTGTTTTTCAATTTTGAGGTTGTTTTGAATTTGTTGGAATTTTTCAATGTTGAGGTTGTTGTTGTTTTTCAAAGTTGAGGTCGTTGTTGAATTTGGTGGTGTTTTTCAATGTCGAGGTTGTTGTTGAATTTGTTGGTTTTTTCAATGTTGAAGTTGTTGTTGAATTTGTTAGTGTTTTTCAATTTTGAGGTTGTTGTAGTTTTTCAATGTTGAGGTTGTTGTTGAATTTGTTGATGTTTTTCAATGTCGAGGTTGTTGTTGAATTTGTTGGTGTTTTTAAATGTTGAGGTTGTTGTTGAATTTGTTGGAGTTTTTCAATGTTGAGGTTGTTGTTGTTTTTCAATGTTGAGGTTGTTGTTGAATTTGTTGGTGCTTTTCTTTGTTGAGGTTGTTGTTGTTGTTCAATGTGGAGGTTGTTGTTGAATTTGTTGGTGTTTTTCAATGTCGAGGTTGTTGTTGAATTTGTTGGTGTTTTTCAATGTTGAGGTTGTTGTTCTTTTTCAATGTTGAGGTGGTTGTTGAATTTGTTGGTGTTTTTAAATGTTGAGGTTGTTGTTGAATTTGATGGTGTTTTTCAATGTTGAGGTTCTTGTTGTTTTTCAATGTTGAGGTTGTTGTTGAATTTGCTGGTGTTTTTCAATTTCGAGGTTGTTGTTGAATTTGTTGGTGTTTTTCAATGTTGAGGTTGTTGTTGTTTTTCAATGTTGAGGTTGTTCTTGAATTTGTTGGTGTTTTTCAATGTTGAGGTTGTTGTTGAATTTGTTGGCGTTTTTAAATGTTGAGGTTGTTGTTGAATTTGTTGGTGTTTTTCAATGTTGAGGTTGTTGTTGAATTTGTTGGTGTTTTTCAATGTTGAGGTTGTTGTTGTTTTTCAATGTTCAGGTTGTTGTTGAATTTGAGGGTGTTTTTCAATGTCGAGGTTGTTGTTGAAATTGTTGGTGTTTTTCAATGTTGCAGTTGTTGTTGAATTTGTTGGTGCTTTTCTTTGTTGAGGTTGTTGTTGTTGTTCAATGTGGAGGTTGTTGTTGAATTTGTTGGTGTTTTTCAATGTCGAGGTTGTTGTTGAATTTGTTGGTGTTTTTCAATGTTGAGGTTGTTGTTCTTTTTCAATGTTGAGGTGGTTGTTGAATTTGTTGGTGTTTTTAAATGTTGAGGTTGTTGTTGAATTTGATGGTGTTTTTCAATGTTGAGGTTCTTGTTGTTTTTCAATGTTGAGGTTGTTGTTGAATTTGCTGGTGTTTTTCAATTTCGAGGTTGTTGTTGAATTTGTTGGTGTTTTTCAATGTTGAAGTTGCTGTTGAATTTGTTGGTGTTTTTCAATGTTGAGGTTGTTGTTGTTTTTCAATGTTGAGGTTGTTGTTGAATTTGTTTGTGTTTTTCAATGTTGAGGTTGTTGTGGTTTTTCAATGATGAGGTTGTTGTTGTTTTTCAATGTTGAGGTTGTTGTTGAATTTGTTGGTGTTTTTCAATGTTGAGGTTGTTGTTGAATTTGTTGGTGTTTTTCAATGTTGAGGTTGTTGTTGTTTTTCAATGTTGAGGTTGTTGTTGTATGAGTTGGTGTTTTTCAATGTTGAGGTTGTTGTAGTTTTTCAATGTTGAGGTTGTTGTTGAATTTGTTGGTGTTTTTCAATGTCGAGGTTGTTGTTGAATTTGTTGGTGTTTTTCAATGTTGAAGTTGTTGTTGAATTTGTTGGTGTTTTTCAATGTTGAGGTTGTTGTTGAATTTGTTGGTGTTTTTAAATGTTGAGGTTGTTGTTCTTGTTCAATGTGGAGGTTGTTGTTGAATTTGTTGGTGTTTTTCAATGTCAAGGTTGTTGTTGAATTTCTTGGTATTTTTCAACGTTGAATTTGTTGTTGAATTTGTGGTGTTTTTCAATGTTGAGGTTGTTGTTGAATGTGTTCATGTTTTTCAATTTTGAGGTTGTTGTTGTTTTTCAATGTTGAGGTTGTTGCAGAATTTGTTGGTGTTTTTCAATGTTGAGGTTGTTGTTGAATTTGTTGGTGTTTTTCAATGTTGAGGTTGTTGTTGTTTTTCAATGTTGAGGTTGTTGTTGAATTTGTTGGTGTTTTTCAACGTTGAGGTTGTTGTTGAATTTGTTCGTGTTTTTCAATGCTGAGGTTGTTGTTGTTTTTCAATGTTGAGGTTGTTGATGAATTTGTTGGTGTTTTTCAATGTTGAGGTTGTTGTCGTTTTTCAATGTTGAGGTTGTTGTTGAATTTGTTGATGTTTTTCAATGACGAGGTTCTGGTTGAATTTGTTGGTGTTTTTCAATGTTGAAGTTGTTGTTGAATTTGTTGGTGTTGTTCAATGTTGAGGTTGTTGTTGAATTTGTTGGTGTTTTTAAATGTTGAGGTTGTTGTTGAATTTGTTGGTGTTTTTCAATGTTGAGGTTGTTGTTGAATTTGTTGGTGTTTTTCTTTGTTGAGGTTGTTGTTGTTGTTCAGTGTGGAGGTTCTTGTTGAATTTGTTGTGTTTTTCAATGTTGAATTTGTCGTTGAATTTGTTGGTGTTTTTCAATGTTGAGGTTGTTGTTGTTTTTCAATGTTGAGGTTGTTCTTGAATTTGTTGGTGTTTTTCAATGTTGAGGTTGTTGTTGAATTTGTTGGCATTTTTAAATGTTGAGGTTGTTGTTGAATTTGTTGGTGTTTTTCAATGTTGAGGTTGTTGTTGAATTTGTTGGTGTTTTTCAATGTTGAGGTTGTTGTTGTTTTTCAATGTTCAGGTTGTTGTTGAATTTGAGGGTGTTTTTCAATGTCGAGGTTGTTGTTGAAATTGTTGGTGTTTTTCAATGTTGCAGTTGTTGTTGAATTTGTTGGTGTTTTTCAATGTTGAGGTTGTTGTTGTTTTTCAATGTTGAGGCTGTTGTTGAATTTGTTGGTGTTTTTCAATGTTGAGGTTGTTGTTCTTTTTCAATGTTGAGGTTGTTGTTGAATTTGTTGGTGTTTTTAAATGTTGAGGTTGTTGTTGAATTTGTTGGTGTTTTTCAATGTTGAGGTTGTTGTTGTTTTTCAATGTTGAGGTTGTTGTTGAATTTGTTGGTGTTTTTCAATGTTGAGGTTGTTGTTGTTTTTGAATGTTGAGGTTGTTGTTGAACTTGTTGGTGTTTTTCAATTTCGAGGATGTTGTTGAATTTGTTGGTGTTTTTCAATGTTGAAGTTGCTGATGAATTTGTTGGTGTTTTTCAATGTTAAGGTTGTTTTTGTTTTTCAATGTTGAGGTTGTTGTTGAATTTGTTGGTGTTTTTCAATGTTGAGGTTGTTGTTGTTTTTCAATGTTGAGGTTGTTGTTTTTCAAAGTTGAGGTTGTTGTTGAATTTGTTGGTGTTTTTCAATATTGAGGTTGTTGTTGTATTTGTTGGTGTTTTTCAATGTTGAGGTTGTTGTTGTTTTTCAATGTTGAGGTGGTTGTTGTCTGTGTTGGTATTTTTCAATGTTGATGTTGTTGTAGTTTTTCAATGTTGCGTTGTTGTTGTTGTTCAATGTGGAGGTTGTTGTTGAATTTGTTGGTGTTTTTCAATGTCGAGGTTGTTGTTGTTTTTCAATGTTGAGGTTGTTGTTGAATTTGTTGGTGTTTTTCAATGTTGAGGTTGTTGTTCTTTTTCAATGTTGAGGTTGTTGTTGAATTTGTTGGTGTTTTTAAATGTTGAGGTTGTTGTTGAATTTGTTGGTGTTTTTCAATGTTGAGGTTGAAGTTGTTTTTCAATGTTGAGGTTTTTGTTGAATTAGTTGGTGTTTTTCAATGTTGAGGTTGTTGTTGTTTTTCAATGTTGAGGTTGTTGTTGAATTTGTTGGTGTTTTTCAATTTCGAGGTTGTTGTTGAATTTGTTGGTGTTTTTCAATGTTGAAGTTGCTGTTGAATTTGTTGGTGTTTTTCAATGTTGAGGTTGTTGTTGTTTTTCAATGTTGAGGTTGTTGTTGAATTTGTTGGTGTTTTTCAATGTTGAGGTTGTTGTTGTTTTTCAATGTTGAGGTTGTTGTTGTTTTTCAATGTTGAGGTTGTTGTTGAATTTGTTGGTGTTTTTCAATGTTGAGGTTGTTGTTGAATTTGTTGGTGTTTTTCAATGTTGAGGTTGTTGTTGTTTTTCAATGTTGAGGTGGTTGTTGTCTGTGTTGGTGTTTTTCACTGTTGAGGTTGTTGTAGTTTTTCAAAGTTGAGGTTGTTGCTGTTGTTCAATGTGGAGGTTGTTGTTGAATTTGTTGGTGTTTTTCAATGTCGAGGTTGTTGTTGAATTTGTTGGTATTTTTCAATGTTGAATTTCTTGTTGAATTTGTTGGTGTTTTTCAATTTTGAGGTTGTTGTTGAATTTGTTGGAATTTTTCAATGTCGAGGTTGTTGTTGTTTTTCAAAGTTGAGGTCGTTGTTGAATTTGGTGGTGTTTTTCAATGTCGAGGTTGTGTTGAATTTGTTGGTGTTTTTCAATGTTGAAGTTGTTGTTGAATTTGTTAGTGTTTTTCAATTTTGAGGTTGTTGTAGTTTTTCGATGTTGAGGTTGTTGTTGAATTTGTTGATGTTTTTCAATGTCGAGGTTGTTGTTGAATTTGTTGGTGTTTTTCAATGTTGAAGTTGTTGTTGAATTTGTTGGTGTTGTTCAATGTTGAGGTTGTTGTTGAATTTGTTGGAGTTTTTAAATGTTGATGTTGTTGTTGAATTTGTTGGTGTTTTTCAATGTTGAGGTTGTTGTTGTTTTTCAATGTTGAGGTTGTTGTTGAATTTGTTGGTGTTTTTCTCTGTTGAGGTTGTTGTTGTTGTTCAATGTGGAGGTTGTTGTTGAATTTGTTGGTGTTTTTCAATGTCGAGGTTGTTGTTGAATTTGTTGGTGTTTTTCAATGTTGAGGTTGTTGTTCTTCTTCAATGTTGAGGTGGTTCTTGAATTTGTTGTTGTTTTTAAATGTTGAGGTTGTTGTTGAATTTGTTGGTGTTTTTCAATGTTGAGGTTGTTGTTGTTTTTCAATGTTGAGGTTGTTGTTGAATTTGTTGGTGTTTTTCAATTTCGAGGTTGCTGTTGAATTTGTTGGTGTTTTTCAATGTTGAAGTTGCTGTTGAATTTGTTGGTGTTTTTCAATGTTGAGGTTGTTGTTGTTTTTCAATGTTGAGGTTGTTTTTGAATTTGTTGGTGTTTTTCAATGTTGAGGTTGTTGTGGTTTTTCAATGTTGAGGTTGTTGTTGTTTTTCAATGTTGAGGTTGTTGTTGAATTTGTTGGTGTTTTTCAATGTTGAGGTTGTTGTTGAATTTGTTGGTGTTTTTCAATGTTGGGGTTGTTGTTGTTTTTCAATGTTGAGGTTGTTGTTGTATGTGTTGGTGTTTTTCAATGTTGAGGTTGTTGTAGTTTTTCAATGTTGAGGTTGTTGTTGAATTTGTTGGTGTTTTTCAATGTTGAGGTTGTTGTTGAATTTGTTGGTGTTTTTAAATGTTGAGGTTGTTGTTGAATTTGTTGGTGTTTTTCAATGTTGAGGTTGTTGTTGTTTTTCAATGTTGAGGTTGTTGTTGTTTTTCAATGTTGAGGTTGTTGTTGAATTTGTTGGTGTTTTTCAATGTTGAGGTTGTTGTTGAATTTGTTGGTGTTTTTCAATGTTGAGGTTGTTGTTGTTTTTCAATGTTGAGGTGGTTGTTGTCTGTGTTGGTGTTTTTCACTGTTGAGGTTGTTGTAGTTTTTCAAAGTTGAGGTTGTTGCTGTTGTTCAATGTGGAGGTTGTTGTTGAATTTGTTGGTGTTTTTCAATGTCGAGGTTGTTGTTGAATTTGTTGGTATTTTTCAATGTTGAATTTCTTGTTGAATTTGTTGGTGTTTTTCAATTTTGAGGTTGTTGTTGAATTTGGTGGAATTTCTCAATGTCGAGGTTGTTGTTGTTTTTCAAAGTTGAGGTCGTTGTTGAATTTGGTGGTGTTTTTCAATGTCGAGGTTGTTGTTGAATTTGTTGGTGTTTTTCAATGTTGAAGTTGTTGTTGAATTTGTTAGTGTTTTTCAATTTTGAGGTTGTTGTAGTTTTTCGATGTTGAGGTTGTTGTTGAATTTGTTGATGTTTTTCAATGTCGAGGTTGTTGTTGAATTTGTTGGTGTTTTTCAATGTTGAAGTTGTTGTTGAATTTGTTGGTGTTGTTCAATGTTGAGGTTGTTGTTGAATTTGTTGGAGTTTTTAAATGTTGAGGTTGTTGTTGAATTTGTTGGTGTTTTTCAATGTTGAGGTTGTTGTTGTTTTTCAATGTTGAGGTTGTTGTTGAATTTGTTGGTGTTTTTCTCTGTTGAGGTTGTTGTTGTTGTTCAATGTGGAGGTTGTTGTTGAATTTGTTGGTGTTTTTCAATGTCGAGGTTGTTGTTGAATTTGTTGGTGTTTTTCAATGTTGAGGTTGTTGTTCTTTTTCAATGTTGAGGTGGTTCTTGAATTTGTTGGTGTTTTTAAATGTTGAGGTTGTTGTTGAATTTGTTGGTGTTTTTCAATGTTGAGGTTGTTGTTGTTTTTCAATGTTGAGGTTGTTGTTGAATTTGTTGGTGTTTTTCAATTTCGAGGTTGCTGTTGAATTTGTTGGTGTTTTTCAATGTTGAAGTTGCTGTTGAATTTGTTGGTGTTTTTCAATGTTGAGGTTGTTGTTGTTTTTCAATGTTGAGGTTGTTGTTGAATTTGTTGGTGTTTTTCAATGTTGAGGTTGTTGTGGTTTTTCAATGTTGAGGTTGTTGTTGTTTTTCAATGTTGAGGTTGTTGTTGAATTTGTTGGTGTTTTTCAATGTTGAGGTTGTTGTTGAATTTGTTGGTGTTTTTCAATGTTGAGGTTGTTGTTGTTTTTCAATGTTGAGGTTGTTGTTGTATGTGTTGGTGTTTTTCAATGTTGAGGTTGTTGTAGTTTTTCAATGTTGAGGTTGTTGTTGAATTTGTTGGTGTTTTTCAATGTTGAGGTTGTTGTTGAATTTGTTGGTGTTTTTAAATGTTGAGGTTGTTGTTGAATTTGTTGGTGTTTTTCAATGTTGAGGTTGTTGTTGTTTTTCAATGTTGAGGTTGTTGTTGAATTTGTTGGTGTTTTTCTTTGTTGAGGTTGTTGTTGTTGTTCAATGTGGAGGTTGTTGTTGAATTTGTTGGTGTTTTTCAATGTCGAGGTTGTTGTTGAATTTGTTGTGTTTTTCAATGTTGAATTTGTTGTTGAATTTGTTGTTGTTTTCAATGTTGAGGTTGTTGTTGAATTTGTTGGTGTTTTTCAATGTTGAGGTTGTTGTTGAATTTGTTGGTGTTTTTCAATGTTGAGGTTGTTGTTGTTTTTCAATGTTCAGGTTGTTGTTGAATTTGTTGGTGTTTTTCAAAGTTGAGGTTGTTGTTGTTTTTCAATGTTGAGGTTGTTGTTGAATTTGTTGGTGTTTTTCTTTGTTGAGGTTGTTGTTGTTGTTCAATGTGGAGGGTGTTGTTGAATTTGTTGGTGTTTTTCAATGTCGAGGTTGTTGTTGAATTTGTTGTGTTTTTCAATGTTGAATTTGTTGTTGAATTTGTTAGTGTTTTTCAATTTTGAGGTTGTTGTAGTAATTCGATGTTGAGGTTGTTGTTGAATTTGTTGATGTTTTTCAATGTCGAGGTTGTTGTTGAATTTGTTGGTGTTTTTCAATGTTGAAGTTGTTGTTGAATTTGTTGGTGTTGTTCAATGTTGAGGTTGTTGTTGAATTTGTTGGAGTTTTTAAATGTTGATGTTGTTGTTGAATTTGTTGGTGTTTTTCAATGTTGAGGTTGTTGTTGTTTTTCAATGTTGAGGTTGTTGTTGAATTTGTTGGTGTTTTTCTCTGTTGAGGTTGTTGTTGTTGTTCAATGTGGAGGTAGTTGTTGAATTTGTTGGTGTTTTTCAATGTCGAGGTTTTTGTTGAATTTGTTGGTGTTTTTCAATGTTGAGGTTGTTGTTCTTTTTCAATGTTGAGGTGGTTCTTGAATTTGTTGTTGTTTTTAAATGTTGAGGTTGTTGTTGAATTTGTTGGTGTTTTTCAATGTTGAGGTTGTTGTTGTTTTTCAATGTTGAGGTTGTTGTTGAATTTGTTGGTGTTTTTCAATTTCGAGGTTGCTGTTGAATTTGTTGGTGTTTTTCAATGTTGAAGTTGCTGTTGAATTTGTTGGTGTTTTTCAATGTTGAGGTTGTTGTTGTTTTTCAATGTTGAGGTTGTTTTTGAATTTGTTGGTGTTTTTCAATGTTGAGGTTGTTGTGGTTTTTCAATGTTGAGGTTGTTGTTGTTTTTCAATGTTGAGGTTGTTGTTGAATTTGTTGGTGTTTTTCAATGTTGAGGTTGTTGTTGAATTTGTTGGTGTTTTTCAATGTTGGGGTTGTTGTTGTTTTTCAATGTTGAGGTTGTTGTTGTATGTGTTGGTGTTTTTCAATGTTGAGGTTGTTGTAGTTTTTCAATGTTGAGGTTGTTGTTGAATTTGTTGGTGTTTTTCAATGTTGAGGTTGTTGTTGAATTTGTTGGTGTTTTTAAATGTTGAGGTTGTTGTTGAATTTGTTGGTGTTTTTCAATGTTGAGGTTGTTGTTGTTTTTCAATGTTGAGGTTGTTGTTGTTTTTCAATGTTGAGGTTGTTGTTGAATTTGTTGGTGTTTTTCAATGTTGAGGTTGTTGTTGAATTTGTTGGTGTTTTTCAATGTTGAGGTTGTTGTTGTTTTTCAATGTTGAGGTGGTTGTTGTCTGTGTTGGTGTTTTTCACTGTTGAGGTTGTTGTAGTTTTTCAAAGTTGAGGTTGTTGCTGTTGTTCAATGTGGAGGTTGTTGTTGAATTTGTTGGTGTTTTTCAATGTCGAGGTTGTTGTTGAATTTGTTGGTATTTTTCAATGTTGAATTTCTTGTTGAATTTGTTGGTGTTTTTCAATTTTGAGGTTGTTGTTGAATTTGGTGGAATTTTTCAATGTCGAGGTTGTTGTTGTTTTTCAAAGTTGAGGTCGTTGTGGAATTTGGTGGTGTTTTTCAATGTCGAGGTTGTTGTTGAATTTGTTGGTGTTTTTCAATGTTGAAGTTGTTGTTGAATTTGTTAGTGTTTTTCAATTTTGAGGTTGTTGTAGTTTTTCGATGTTGAGGTTGTTGTTGAATTTGTTGATGTTTTTCAATGTCGAGGTTGTTGTTGAATTTGTTGGTGTTTTTCAATGTTGAAGTTGTTGTTGAATTTGTTGGTGTTGTTCAATGTTGAGGTTGTTGTTGAATTTGTTGGAGTTTTTAAATGTTGAGGTTGTTGTTGAATTTGTTGGTGTTTTTCAATGTTGAGGTTGTTGTTGTTTTTCAATGTTGAGGTTGTTGTTGAATTTGTTGGTGTTTTTCTCTGTTGAGGTTGTTGTTGTTGTTCAATGTGGAGGTTGTTGTTGAATTTGTTGGTGTTTTTCAATGTCGAGGTTGTTGTTGAATTTGTTGGTGTTTTTCAATGTTGAGGTTGTTGTTCTTTTTCAATGTTGAGGTGGTTCTTGAATTTGTTGGTGTTTTTAAATGTTGAGGTTGTTGTTGAATTTGTTGGTGTTTTTCAATGTTGAGGTTGTTGTTGTTTTTCAATGTTGAGGTTGTTGTTGAATTTGTTGGTGTTTTTCAATTTCGAGGTTGCTGTTGAATTTGTTGGTGTTTTTCAATGTTGAAGTTGCTGTTGAATTTGTTGGTGTTTTTCAATGTTGAGGTTGTTGTTGTTTTTCAATGTTGAGGTTGTTGTTGAATTTGTTGGTGTTTTTCAATGTTGAGGTTGTTGTGGTTTTTCAATGTTGAGGTTGTTGTTGTTTTTCAATGTTGAGGTTGTTGTTGAATTTGTTGGTGTTTTTCAATGTTGAGGTTGTTGTTGAATTTGTTGGTGTTTTTCAATGTTGAGGTTGTTGTTGTTTTTCAATGTTGAGGTTGTTGTTGTATGTGTTGGTGTTTTTCAATGTTGAGGTTGTTGTAGTTTTTCAATGTTGAGGTTGTTGTTGAATTTGTTGGTGTTTTTCAATGTTGAGGTTGTTGTTGAATTTGTTGGTGTTTTTCAATGTTGGGGTTGTTGTTGTTTTTCAATGTTGAGGTTGTTGTTGTATGTGTTGGTGTTTTTCAATGTTGAGGTTGTTGTAGTTTTTCAATGTTGAGGTTGTTGTTGAATTTGTTGTGTTTTTCAATGTTGAATTTGTTGTTGAATTTGTTAGTGTTTTTCAATTTTGAGGTTGTTGTAGTTTTTCGATGTTGAGGTTGTTGTTGAATTTGTTGATGTTTTTCAATGTCGAGGTTGTTGTTGAATTTGTTGGTGTTTTTCAATGTTGAAGTTGTTGTTGAATTTGTTGGTGTTGTTCAATGTTGAGGTTGTTGTTGAATTTGTTGGAGTTTTTAAATGTTGATGTTGTTGTTGAATTTGTTGGTGTTTTTCAATGTTGAGGTTGTTGTTGTTTTTCAATGTTGAGGTTGTTGTTGAATTTGTTGGTGTTTTTCTCTGTTGAGGTTGTTGTTGTTGTTCAATGTGGAGGTAGTTGTTGAATTTGTTGGTGTTTTTCAATGTCGAGGTTTTTGTTGAATTTGTTGGTGTTTTTCAATGTTGAGGTTGTTGTTCTTTTTCAATGTTGAGGTGGTTCTTGAATTTGTTGTTGTTTTTAAATGTTGAGGTTGTTGTTGAATTTGTTGGTGTTTTTCAATGTTGAGGTTGTTGTTGTTTTTCAATGTTGAGGTTGTTGTTGAATTTGTTGGTGTTTTTCAATTTCGAGGTTGCTGTTGAATTTGTTGGTGTTTTTCAATGTTGAAGTTGCTGTTGAATTTGTTGGTGTTTTTCAATGTTGAGGTTGTTGTTGTTTTTCAATGTTGAGGTTGTTTTTGAATTTGTTGGTGTTTTTCAATGTTGAGGTTGTTGTGGTTTTTCAATGTTGAGGTTGTTGTTGTTTTTCAATGTTGAGGTTGTTGTTGAATTTGTTGGTGTTTTTCAATGTTGAGGTTGTTGTTGAATTTGTTGGTGTTTTTCAATGTTGGGGTTGTTGTTGTTTTTCAATGTTGAGGTTGTTGTTGTATGTGTTGGTGTTTTTCAATGTTGAGGTTGTTGTAGTTTTTCAATGTTGAGGTTGTTGTTGAATTTGTTGGTGTTTTTCAATGTTGAGGTTGTTGTTGAATTTGTTGGTGTTTTTAAATGTTGAGGTTGTTGTTGAATTTGTTGGTGTTTTTCAATGTTGAGGTTGTTGTTGTTTTTCAATGTTGAGGTTGTTGTTGTTTTTCAATGTTGAGGTTGTTGTTGAATTTGTTGGTGTTTTTCAATGTTGAGGTTGTTGTTGAATTTGTTGGTGTTTTTCAATGTTGAGGTTGTTGTTGTTTTTCAATGTTGAGGTGGTTGTTGTCTGTGTTGGTGTTTTTCACTGTTGAGGTTGTTGTAGTTTTTCAAAGTTGAGGTTGTTGCTGTTGTTCAATGTGGAGGTTGTTGTTGAATTTGTTGGTGTTTTTCAATGTCGAGGTTGTTGTTGAATTTGTTGGTATTTTTCAATGTTGAATTTCTTGTTGAATTTGTTGGTGTTTTTCAATTTTGAGGTTGTTGTTGAATTTGGTGGAATTTTTCAATGTCGAGGTTGTTGTTGTTTTTCAAAGTTGAGGTCGTTGTGGAATTTGGTGGTGTTTTTCAATGTCGAGGTTGTTGTTGAATTTGTTGGTGTTTTTCAATGTTGAAGTTGTTGTTGAATTTGTTAGTGTTTTTCAATTTTGAGGTTGTTGTAGTTTTTCGATGTTGAGGTTGTTGTTGAATTTGTTGATGTTTTTCAATGTCGAGGTTGTTGTTGAATTTGTTGGTGTTTTTCAATGTTGAAGTTGTTGTTGAATTTGTTGGTGTTGTTCAATGTTGAGGTTGTTGTTGAATTTGTTGGAGTTTTTAAATGTTGAGGTTGTTGTTGAATTTGTTGGTGTTTTTCAATGTTGAGGTTGTTGTTGTTTTTCAATGTTGAGGTTGTTGTTGAATTTGTTGGTGTTTTTCTCTGTTGAGGTTGTTGTTGTTGTTCAATGTGGAGGTTGTTGTTGAATTTGTTGGTGTTTTTCAATGTCGAGGTTGTTGTTGAATTTGTTGGTGTTTTTCAATGTTGAGGTTGTTGTTCTTTTTCAATGTTGAGGTGGTTCTTGAATTTGTTGGTGTTTTTAAATGTTGAGGTTGTTGTTGAATTTGTTGGTGTTTTTCAATGTTGAGGTTGTTGTTGTTTTTCAATGTTGAGGTTGTTGTTGAATTTGTTGGTGTTTTTCAATTTCGAGGTTGCTGTTGAATTTGTTGGTGTTTTTCAATGTTGAAGTTGCTGTTGAATTTGTTGGTGTTTTTCAATGTTGAGGTTGTTGTTGTTTTTCAATGTTGAGGTTGTTGTTGAATTTGTTGGTGTTTTTCAATGTTGAGGTTGTTGTGGTTTTTCAATGTTGAGGTTGTTGTTGTTTTTCAATGTTGAGGTTGTTGTTGAATTTGTTGGTGTTTTTCAATGTTGAGGTTGTTGTTGAATTTGTTGGTGTTTTTCAATGTTGAGGTTGTTGTTGTTTTTCAATGTTGAGGTTGTTGTTGTATGTGTTGGTGTTTTTCAATGTTGAGGTTGTTGTAGTTTTTTCAATGTTGAGGTTGTTGTTGAATTTGTTGGTGTTTTTCAATGTTGAGGTTGTTGTTGAATTTGTTGGTGTTTTTAAATGTTGAGGTTGTTGTTGAATTTGTTGGTGTTTTTCAATGTTGAGGTTGTTGTTGTTTTTCAATGTTGAGGTTGTTGTTGAATTTGTTGGTGTTTTTCTTTGTTGAGGTTGTTGTTGTTGTTCAATGTGGAGGTTGTTGTTGAATTTGTTGGTGTTTTTCAATGTCGAGGTTGTTGTTGAATTTGTTGTGTTTTTCAATGTTGAATTTGTTGTTGAATTTGTTTGTTGTTTTCAATGTTGAGGTTGTTGTTGAATTTGTTGGTGTTTTTCAATGTTGAGGTTGTTGTTGAATTTGTTGGTGTTTTTCAATGTTGAGGTTGTTGTTGTTTTTCAATGTTCAGGTTGTTGTTGAATTTGTTGGTGTTTTTCAAAGTTGAGGTTGTTGTTGTTTTTCAATGTTGAGGTTGTTGTTGAATTTGTTGGTGTTTTTCTTTGTTGAGGTTGTTGTTGTTCAATGTGGAGGGTGTTGTTGAATTTGTTGGTGTTTTTCAATGTCGAGGTTGTTGTTGAATTTGTTGTGTTTTTCAATGTTGAATTTGTTGTTGAATTTGTTGGTGTTTTTCAATGTTGAGGTTGTTGTTGAATTTGTTGGCGTTTTTAAATGTTGAGGTTGTTGTTGAATTTGTTGGTGTTTTTCAATGTTGAGGTTGTTGTTGAATTTGTTGGTGTTTTTCTTTGTTGAGGTTGTTGTTGTTGTTCAATGCGGAGGGTGTTGTTGAATTTGTTGGTGTTTTTTCAATGTCGAGGTTGTTGTTGAATTTGTTGGCGTTTTTAAATGTTGAGGTTGTTGTTGAATTTGTTGGTGTTTTTCAATGTTGATGTTGTTGTTGAATTTGTTGGTGTTTTTTCAATGTTGAGGTTGTTGTTGTTTTTCAATGTTCAGGTTGTTGTTGAATTTGTTGGTGTTTTTCAATGTCGAGGTTGTTGTTGAATTTGTTGTGTTTTTCAATGTTGAGGTTGTTGTTGAATTTGTTGGTGTTTTTCAATGTTGAGGTTGTTGTTGTTTTTCAATGTTGAGGTTGTTGTTGAATTTGTTGGTGTTTTCAATGTTGAGGTTATTGTTGAATTTGTTGGCGTTTTTAAATGTTGAGGTTGTTGTTGAATTTGTTGGTGTTTTTCAATGTTGAGGTTGTTGTTGAATTTGATGGTGTTTTTTCTATGTTGAGGTTGTTGTTGTTTTTTCAATGTTGAGGTTGTTGTTGAATTTGAGGGTATTTTTTCAATGTCCAGGTTGTTGTTGAAATTGTTGGTGTTTTTCAATGTTGAGGTTGTTGTTGTTTTTCAATGTTGAGGTTGTTGTTGAATTTGTTGGTGTTTTTCAATGTTGAGGTTGTGTTCTTTTTCAATGTTGAGGTTGTTGTTGAATTTGTTGGTGTTTTTAAATGTTGAGGTTGTTGTTGAATTTGTTGGTGTTTCTCAATGTTGAGGTTGTTGTTGTTTTTCAATGTTGAGGTTGTTGTTGAATTTGTTGTAGTTTTTCAATGTTGAGGTTGTTGTTGTTTTTCAATGTTGAGGTTGTTGTTGAATTTGTTGGTGTTTTTCAATTTCGAGGTTGTTGTTGAATTTGTTGGTGTTTTTCAATGTTGAAGTTGCTGTTGAATTTGTTGGTGTTTTTCAATGTTGAGGTTGTTGTTGTTTTTCAATGTTGAGGTTGTTGTTGAATTTGTTGGTGTTTTTCAATGTTGAGGTTGTTGTTGTTTTTCAATGTTGAGGTTGTTGTTTTTCAAAGTTGAGGTTGTTGTTGAATTTGCTGGTGTTTTTCAATGTTGAGGTTGTTGTTGAATTTGTTGGTGTTTTTCAATGTTGAGGTTGTTGTTGTTTTTCAATGTTGAGGTGGTTGTTGTCTGTGTTGGTGTTTTTCAATGTTGAGGTTGTTGTAGTTTTTCAATGTTGAGGTTGTTGTTTTTGTTCAATTTGGAGGTTGTTGTTGAATTTGTTGGTGTTTTTCAATGTCGAGGTTGTTGTTGTTTTTCAATGTTGAGGTTGTTGTTGAATTTGTTGGTGTTTTTCAATGTTGAGGTTGTTGTTGAATTTGTTGGTGTTTTTCAATGTTGAGGTTGTTGTTGTTTTTCAATGTTGAGGTTGTTGTTGAATTAGTTGGTGTTTTTCAATGTTGAGGGTTGTTGTTGTTTTTCAATGTTGAGGTTGTTGTTGAATTTGTTGGTGTTTTTCAATTTCGAGGTTGTTGTTGAATTTGTTGGTGTTTTTCAATGTTGAAGTTGCTGTTGAATTTGTTGATGTTTTTCAATGTTGAGGTTGTTGTTGTTTTTCAATGTTGAGGTTGTTGTTGAATTTGTTGGTGTTTTTCAATGTTGAGGTTGTTGTTGTTTTTCAATGTTGAGGTTGTTGTTGTTTTTCAATGTTGAGGTTGTTGTTGAATTTGTTGGTGTTTTTCAATGTGAGGTTGTTGTTGAATTTGTTGGTGTTTTTCAATGTCGAGGTTGTTGTTGTTTTTCAATGTTGAGGTGGTTGTTGTCTGTGTTGGTGTTTTTCACTGTTGAGGTTGTTGTAGTTTTTCAAAGTTGAGGTTGTTGCTGTTGTTCAATGTGGAGGTTGTTGTTGAATTTGTTGGTGTTTTTCAATGTCGAGGTTGTTGTTGAATTTGTTGGTATTTTTTCAATGTTGAATTTCTT